>NW_023609113.1:0-45469 GCF_013339725.1 Rhipicephalus microplus
GTGCAAGCCCTTTAAGGTTTAAATCTATTGCCTTGTCCGTTTTTGCTAAATGAATTGTGCTTAAAACCGGGGCTACTTTCGAGCCTATTGGGATACCGATTTTTTGTCGGTACATAGCCTTGTTCCACATAACAAATGTCGACCTAAGGTAAAAGGTTAACAATTCAAGAAAGGCATCCACCGATACACCACACTTATTCACAAACTCTAACTCATCGATTTCTTCTGTTATACATTGCTTTACACTTGACAATAGCGGACCATGCGGGATGTTGTAATACATATCTTGTATGTCTACGCTGAAGAAATAGCATTTTTCTGGGTTATGTGTGCTTAAATACGAAACTAACGCCTCAGAGTTTGGCAGACTGAAAGGATCCGATACCTTCAATGTCTTAAGGTGACACTGTAGATACGAAGACAAGCATAGTTGCCACGAGTCCCTTTCGGATACAATGGCTCTGAATGGAATATCAGTTTTATGAGTCTTTGCCGCAAAAAACAGCTCAAGATGTAAGCTACCTGCACTTTTTACTGCTGATGCAAGCCGTTCCAATTTACTGTTCTCTAGTAAAGTGAGAGCCATTTGCTTAACCTTCTTTGCCTTTACGTCTACACGGACAAAATTTTTTTTCACGGCTGCCAACGCCTTATCTTGAAAGAGACCTTCCGGTATTACAACCAAACAACCTTCCTTATCTGACGTAAGAGAACGCAAGCTGTTTTTTTACACCAAAGTTCACTAAATTCCTTACGTGATGTTGTTTTCTCTCGCTGATGTCATCTTAAAGTGTCTAAGCGTAACTGCCGTGTACTATCGCTTGAGTCTGCGCAAAAGCTTCTGTTGGCAATGATTCAGTGTTCGTAGTTCTTTTCTGTGTCGCTAGGGTTATGGGTTATATATAAAGTGCTGCTTCTGAAATAAAAATTAGTTGCGAGTGTAGCGAGTGTCGTGTTTTCCTGTCCTCTTCGCCCCCGTGAATTTGCGCTACTACACCATATGGTCAAATGATGTCTCACCAACTAGCCCAGCTCTCAACCTTACTGAACTTCATTTCTATTACAACGGGCTCTTTTAAGTGTTCTAACAACTTCATCCTATATGAACCCAGCTCCCTGGCCACAGTCTTGGCTATTTGTGTTTGCAAGGCAAGGGTGGCGTCCTGGAATGCCAGGTACAACGTGTGCCCCAAGGAACTCGTAATTGTGTGTGGTTTTCTTCAACCTTCCTCTACACACTCAAGACGAATATGCCGGATTGTAAAGTCCGAATTATGGAGACAGGCAAGACATTTCAAGGAAACTCTGAGGATAGCTTGTGCCGTACGTTACGACAGGGAGCATAACAGAATCTTCAAGGAATGGTGCAGGACGTCCAACAATTTGGCGGAATGGTTATGGGACAACACGAGACCGCACTTGCCAAAACCAAAAAAGACACAGCCTTCAGAAGGAAAACTGATCGTTCTGGGGGACGTTTCAGTTCCCGAGGAGTGCAAGAAAATTCTTGGACTGGGTCCGAAGTTCTGTTTCGAACCGTTGCTCTCTCCACCGGAAAAAGTGACACTGGTCAAGACCATGGCGCGTCGTGTGTCGGAGGAGGATCGTTCAAGATTCATCACCGAGTGCGTCGATGTGCTTTCCAGGACAATAACCAGCGACAGAAAACAACATCACGTAAGGAATTTAGTGAACTTTGGTGTAAAAAACAGCTTGCGTTTTCTTACGTCAGATAAGGAAGGTTGTTTGGTTGTCATACCGGAAGGTCTCTTTCAAGATAAGGCGTTGGCAGCCGTGGAAAAAAATTTTGTCCGTGTAGACGTTAAGGCAAACAAGGTTAAGCAAATGGCTCTCACTTTACTAGAGAACAAGAAGTTGGAACGGCTTGCATCAGCAGTAAAAAGTGCAGGTAGCTTACATCTTTAGCTGTTTTTTGCGGCAAAGACTCATAAAATTGATATTCCATTCAGAGCCATTGTATCCGAAAGGGACTCGTGGCAACTATGTTTGTCTTCGTATCTTCAGTGTCACCTTGAGATATTGAAGGTATCGGATTCTTTCAGTCTGCCAAACTCTGAGGCGTTAGTTTCGTATTTAAGCACACATAACCCAGAAAAATGCTATTTCTTCAGCGTAGACATACAAGATATGTATTACAACATCCCGCATGGTCCGCTATTGTCAAGTGTAAAGCAATGTGTAACAGAAGAAAACGATGAGTTAGAGTTTGTGAATAAGTGTGGTGTATCGGTGGATGCCTTTCTTTAATTGTTAACCTTTTACCTTAGGTCGACATTTGTTATGTGGAACAAGGCTATGTACCGAGAAAAATCCGGTATCACAATAGGTTCGAAAGTAGCCCCAATTTTAAGCACAATTTATTCAGCAAAAATGGACACGGCAATAGATTTAAACCTTAAAAGGCTTGCACTCAAAGTGTTTCGGTTTGTAGATGACTTTTTGGTTTTTATTGAATCGGATGGTCGGGATAAAATGGTCGCAGAAGTTTTGAAAGTCTTCAAGAAAAATAGTAGAGGGCTTGAATTTACTCATGAATTACCAGTCAATCACAAACTGCAGTTTTTTGGATATTGAGTTAGATGCCACAGCAGAACATGTATGCTGGTCATACAATCCGCGAACGGAAAAACCCTTACTTAGCTACCGATCGGCACATTCTAAAGTTGTAAAGAGTGGCATAGCCTTTTCATGTTTGAGAACAGCCTTAACAAAGTCATGTCTAGAAAAGATTAGCGAAAGCTTCAACCAACAAATTATCAGGCTAAAAAATGCTGGGTACGAAAAACACGTGTTGTGTAGATCGGCTAACAAGCTGATTAGTCACGTACGCAACAACTTTCATAAAAAAATGACAAGTAATGAAAACAGGAAGAAGATAGTGTCAGTTCCATATGCGCACAAGATTGCCCATAACTTAAAAAACGTAGGTAATCGCTATGGCCTAGAATTAGTTTTTTCGGAACCCAACAAGCTTAGTAAAATATGTTCCAAACTAGACCGTAAAGTTTCCATAGCAGTAAACACTAATGCTGGTAGTTGTACGGTAAATCACACAACAAAGTTTGTTAAGTGTAGCCTATCAGTCGTGTATTGCTTGCCGCTAACGTGTGGAAAGGTATACATCGGCCAGACGGGTCGTTGTTTGAACACCCGACTTTTAGAACACAAGCGATCATTAAGAACTGACATTCATTCTCACATAAAGAGACACTGTTCCCAGTGTGGCTGCTCACCACTGTACAGTGACACAACCGTAGTCTTCCGTCATGGAAACCAACTAACCAGAGAAATTGTCGAAGCCTTTCACATTAAAAAAAGAAAAGAAGGATGCATTAGTCAGTCATCGGTTTCGTTAAGTAACCGAGAAGCCAGCTACCTCGAAGGACTTAATTGAGATCAGTGTTTGCATGTGTCATACTCTCCTTTTTGTCATTTCAAAATTTTGTTTCAAACACGTGTGAATTCCTGAAAAATTTTTTGGTTTTTTTGTTTTGATGTTACCCAGGGCTGTTTTAGTTATGTCATCTTAAAGTGTCTAAGCGTAACTGCCGTGTACTATCGCTTGAGTCTGCGCAAAGGCTTCTGTTGGCAATGATTCAGTGTTCGTAGTTTATTTCTGTGTCGCTAGGGTTATGGGTTATATATGAAGTGCTGCTTCTGAAATAAAAATTAGTTGAGAGTGTAGCGAGTGTCGTGTTTTCTTGTCCTCTTCGTCCCCGTGAATTTGCACTACTACACCATATGGTTAAATGATGTCTCACCAACTAGCCCAGCTCTCAACCCTGCAGAGGGCGCGCGACTTGCGCAAACTGTAGCTGCAACGAGCACGCATCGGACAATTGTACTGCTGCAGCCCACTGTGCAAATTGCGAAGGAGACCATCCCGCCTACTAACGAACGTGCCCATCCTGGAAAAAAGAAAAACAAATTCTTCAACTTAAAGTTAAATTGAATCTGTCTTTTCAAGGGGCGCGCCAGCGCTTCTCCCTCCATAACAAGCACTCTCCTTTTTTTGCAGATGTGACGCGCCAGGGCGCCACATCACATCTTTCTGCGTCTGCGAATGTCACACGAAGTGTGACTGCGGTCGCTGCATCTGCGCCCAAGGCTGCAGTAGCCTGTGCTGCTCCGCCTACGGCCAAACAGGTTCAACAGACTTCAGAGTCTGCCGGACCCTGGACCACTGCACCTGCAGTTGCGTCTGAAACTTCTGTGAATGTGCCTGCTCATCAGGCACTATCCGCCAGCTCGCAGGAGGTGATGAATACAAGTCCCACTCCTCCGGCTCCTCAGACGCCGAAGGGTAGGCGCAACTCTTTGGAGCGCGCCCAGAAAGAAAAACGTCAATTTACGTGGCCCCGAAAGGCCCTGTAACCTGAAGTGACACTTCTTCTTCACACGGCACAACACATCTTTAAAATGACACATATAATACAGTGGAACGTGAGAGGCCTACTGCGGAACCTCGACAATATCCAAGAACATTTACACAAACATACACCAAAAGTGATGTCTGTGCAAGAAACACAATTAAAATCAAGACACTCTTTCTTCGAAATTACGTTATCTTTCGAATAGACCGAGATGATACTGTCGCCTCATTCGGTGGTGTTGCCATATTCGTTAATCAAGGAACAGCCTGTACACTTTTACCCCTTCATACATCCCTGGAAGCAGTAGCTGTCCGAGCTGCCATCTTCGACAAACTGGTAACAATTTGTACTATATACATAGCGCCACACCATCAACTGACTAAACACGAGTTTCAGTCGCTGACAGTGGAACTTCCAGAACCGTATCTCATCCTAGGAGATTTTAATGCTAATGGTAGCCTATGGGGCGACTCTCGCTGCGATGCGCGAGGTCGCCTGATTAAACAGTTCCTTTTTTCTTCCGGTGCGTGCCTTCTGAATCGGAAAGAGCCAACATATTACAACATCGCTAACTATACGTACTCAGCCATAGACCTCAGCATAACATCCCCATCACGCCTACCTCTACCTAAATGGAAAGTCATTAATAATCTATACGGCAGTGACCATTTTCCTATCATTATCAGCACATCAATAACAAATATATGTCCTGCACAGGTTCCTAAATGACTCACCGACAAAGCCGATTGGGAACAGTATCAAAAAATGACTTTCCTAACTCGGACTGACATGAAGTGGTTAAGCGTAGAAGCTGCTGTGAGCCACCTGACAGCATTTTTGATTGATGCTGCAACGAAATGTATACCACAAACATGTGGACCGTCAGGCAAACGACGAGTCCCATGGTGGAATAACGAGTGCCGTAATGCACGCAAAGAACAAAATAAGGCATGGAAGTTGTTTAGAGACTGGCCTACAGCCGAGAATCTTATCAACTTTAAGAAGATCAAGGCGCAAGGAAGGAGGGTGCGCCGACAGGCGAGAAGAGAAAGTTGTATAAATTCTTATCAGGCATTAGTTCATATACAGATGAGGCGAGAGTCTGGAACATGGTTAGTAAGGTAGCAGGACAACAAGTACACACACTTCCTCTAGTGAACACACAAAGGGAGAGCTTGGAAGACCAGGCGAACACTCTTGGGGCGCACTTCCAGCAAGTCTCCAGCTCATCACACTATAGTAAAGTGTTCCAACAATACAAAACTAGAATAGAAAAACAGAGATTAGAGCGCAAACCCACAACACATGAGACATACAATGAACATTTCTGTTTGGCTGAACTACAAGCCTCGCTTACCTGCTGCAATAAATCTACCCCAGGCCACGACCGTGTGGCATATGAAATGTTAAAACATCTGCCCACTGAAACCCAGAAAGCTCTCCTCTCCCTGTACAATGCGATATGGTCTTCCGGCGAGCTACCCTCATCCTGGAAGAAAGCTATCGTTATCCCAATTTTAAAACAAGGCAAGGACCCAGCCTCAGTTTCCAGCTACAGGCCAATAGCGCTAACCAGCTGTCTTTGCAAGGTCTTTGAAAAAATGAATAACAGATGCCTGATGCACTTCCTTGAAATTATTGGCCTACTTGACCCATACTAGTGTGGGTTTCGAGAGGCTCGGTCCACCAACGACAACCTTGTCCGTATCGAGGCACCAATTCGCGACGCTCTTGTTCATAAGCAGTTTTTTAGGGGCGAAGCTCCTTAGGGCGTGGGCTGTGCGTCCCCTGTAGCCTGCATGTAGCCACCTCTAGTTTAGTTCTTGCAGTGTTCACTAGATGGCGGTACCGTCTCCTGTATGTAGCCACCTCTCGTTTAGTTCTTGTAAAGTTTACTAGATGGTGGTACTTTTAGCTGATGATGAAAAGATGCAAGATGTTATAAACTAGAAAGCGGTACTTGTAGTTGATGAAAGACGCGAGATCTTATAAAATAGGAATGATGTCACATATGGCGCGTGTCATTGCTTGAAGGCAATCGTTCGATTTAGTGCGGCGACGTACGCTAGGGGGAGCGTTGTAATAAAATCCGTTCGCTGTTGGCGCGCGCTCGGAGTCGCCGGATGGATAAGGCTGCACAGCGGAGAGAGCGCAAGACGGCAGCAGCGCGCGCTCGCAGACAGAATCCCGATGTGCGAGCGCGCGAGGCAAGGGACATCGCAAGCCATCCATCGTATAAGAACAAATAAAAGTTGATTTGTGTATATACACGCACAGCGTTTCTCACGTCTTTACATGATGATCGACTGGGCGAATTACACGGAAGATTCACAGTTTACCGATGAATCCCTCCGGAGCTTCGCCCATTCATCATCATTCACCCCGTGAATATGCCGTAATTTTTTTTCTTTCTGTGTTCCTCGATATGGAAAAGGCATTTGACACTACATGGCGCTTTGGCATATTGCGAGACCTATCTCGTTTAGGTGTGCCGGGTATAATGCTGACAATTATCGAAAGCTACCTGTCCAACCGTACATTCCGTGTGCGAGTTGGCACTGTCCTATCTCGAGTATTTGTCCAAGAAACAGGAGTGCCACAAGGAGGTGTATTGAGCTGCACACTTTTCATAGTTAAAATGAATTCCTTACACCTGTCTCTCCCACGTAATATTTTTTACTGCATATATGTCGATGATGTGCAGATTGGTTACAAGTCGTGCAACATCTCAATGTGACAACGTCAAGTTCAACTAGGGTTGAACAAGGTATCTCAATGGGCAATTGAGAATGTTTTTATACTCAACGTGCAAAAGAGCACTTGTGTCTTGTTCAGCCGAAAAAGGTGCCTCCACCCTGACCCCGACATTGACCTGCATTGTCAACCTCTGTCAGTGAAGACCGAGCACAAGTTTCTTGGTCTCATATTAGACACTAAACTAACCTTCATCCCACACATCAAGTATTTAAAGGACAGGTGCTTAAAAACAATGAACATTTTGAAAGTGTTGTCACGCACTACATGGGGTAGTGACACGAAATGTCTAATGAATTTATATAAAAGCCTCATACGCACACGCCTAGATTACGGTGCCATAATCTATCAGTCGGCAACACCAACAGCCTTGAAGATTCTCGACCCCTTCCACCATCTAGGCATTCGCCTCTCTACGGGTGCTTTCTGAACTAGCCCTGCAGTGTGGAAAGCATGTGCGTGGATTCGAATGAATGGTCGCTCCACCTAGAAAGATGTTTCCTGTCCTTTTTTGGACTTTTTGAAGGTGAAGTCAGACAAGAAACACCCTTCCCATTTCGCAATTAATGATTTGTATTGTTCTGGCTTGTTCGAGAACCGTCCTTCGTTTAGGCAGCCCTACGCGCTCCGTGTAAGGGGCCTGGGCGAAGTAACAGGTGTGCCTCTTCTCGAACACAGTTTGATGGCTCCTGCAAACATATCTGCCACCGTCGCAGTGGCAGCTTATAGACAGTGATGTCTTTTTGGTGGAAATCACAAAACATGCACCACTTGCACACATACATACATACTTCCTAAAACTACAACATAAATACACATGCCCTGAGTTCTTTACCGAAGCGTCAAAGTCAAACACTTCTGTGTCATATGCAGCGATAAGCCAATCAATTTCCGAAGCAGGCGTTCTTCATTCTGATGCAAGCATTTTCACAGGGTAAGCTTACACAATACTGGCGGTCGTGAAACACAACAAACAGATAAAGTTACAAAAGACGGTAATATACACAGATTCCCTAAGCATGGTCAAAGCCTGAAAACTCCTAAAAACAAAATAACCCCGTGCTGGTGTCACATTACCCACTTCTGTGCACACTGTACACATCAAAACAGCACGTCGTTGTCTGCTGGGTTCCAGGACACCGTGAGATACAAGGGAACGTATCGGCCGACAAGCTGGCTGCTTCCGCCATCGACACCACTCCCAATGCATCAATACCAATCCCTGCACTTGACCTAAAACCTTTTCTAAAACGAAAGTTCAGGGGGTATTGGCAGAGCACGTGAGATAAACACACAGACAATAAACTCCATGCTATTAAGCCGCAACTAGGTTATTGGCCGCCACTATCAAAATCACGACACACAGAAGTAACACTAACAAAGCTTAGAACAGAACATACATACTCTACACATTCATATCTTCTGTCTACCGGCAATCCACTGTATTGTGAGAGATGTGAAGAACCACTTACGGTTCTTCACATTCTCGTCCAGTGCAAGGAGCTTGATGCTCTAAGGAAAAAGCATTTTTACTGCCCTGCCGACAGCAGCTCCCACTACACCCCCGGATGCTCATCGGTTGGGATCCGCTTTTCAAACTTCATACACTTCTCACGTTTTAAAAGATGTGCATAGCTTTCACCCAATATTTCGAGGTCATCCGTAGCACGACCTCTGTACCGTGGTCGTGGCTGCGGTGACTACATCTCCACCATAAAATAATATCATAACAATTCGCCATCCACTTTCATAGCACATATTTCACACCACTGCCATGCTTTTATCACTTCCATGTTTTAATCCTCGTTAGCGCGAGGAATTTTAAGGCCCCTTTACAGCCACGCATCATATCATTGTTCTTATCTCTAGACTACTGAAATAGTGCTCCTTGGCCATCAATTGGCCCTTGTGCTATTAAAAGCACTAATCATTATCATCTTGCGGTGGTCAACACGATTTAATATTCTCAGAAAGAACAAAATGTCCATGCCTCGCCTTCATTACTGATAAGTTAGGCTAGTTTTTGTGTATTCACTGAACCTGCATTTAGTATTGTATAAGTATGTATTTATTCTCATAGGCATTTCCTAAATGTTGTTTTTCGTTCTTTTTTATGAATTGTACGTACCACTGAGCATAGTTTTTTATGCACATTAGAATTTCTGTTTACAGGTACAAACAATTCCTGTTGTGCATTTGAATGTATAGTAAGACATATTAGCATGTCGCGAGAACAAACAATGCAACACATAAAGTTTTCTGTGTGTGTAAGATGTTTTCAGAAATAAAATTCTCCTAAACATGTCTTTAAAAAGGGCGAGAAATGGGCCTACCAGGTCCAGAATGGGCTCGGTATAATCCTCTCGATGATATCTGTTGAAGGGTGTACCATTTCGGAACATTAAAGCAATACTTTGACAGAAATCATTCGAAGACGCCGCAGCGTCTCGCGCCGACGCTAGAGCTTAGCCCTATGCACATACGGGCCGAGGAGACGACATGTCGACAGAAACTCGCGCCACCATATCTTCTGGCCACCTGATCAGATGGGGCGGGACCGTGGTAAGTGACCGCTTGGCAGCGCCTAAAATTGGCGTGCTTTTCACCCGTTTTGAAGTGGGTTTGGTACTGGTCGCACTAATCGACATTACATATAGTAATTCGTCCCTCTGTTCTATTTTTAGCATAAAATTGTCAGTAAGATATTCAAGAACTACGCGTTGATGAAAAAACACTATATTCGTGACTTTGATGGCACTGCTTTTTCGAAGAACTGCAATGAACGAAGTTCCCGCATCTCTCTTCCATGTACTGGCCTGTAATAACATCGTTCTTTTCACTTGAAAAACCATAACAAGCATACTACGGTGACGTTTTTCAAAGCCGAAAGCGCGGAAAGTAGACCAACAAGTTTCCACTCGTAATTTTCGCATCTGAATAGTTGAGCAGTTTCATCACTCACATCGGCGTTGTTGCTTTCCTGTATAGTATTTTTGTGAGAATATAGTCATTATCTCAACCTGATTCCAGGCGATATATCACGGCAGTTATGCAGGGCTTAGTTTCAATTTATGAACTTTTTATACAAATTTTATGCCAGTGACACATTGGTGGTTTGAGTGAACGAACTCTAGGTGAAGGTGTCAATGCTTTTCCCTAGTGTTAACGACGCTGTTCACACTGATTACAAAAAATTTTCAAATAACCTCTCAACTATTTTCTTCAAGGCAGCTGTTCGTATACAAAATTTTTAGTTCACGACATTTAATTGCATCCTCATTTAGAGACAGTCATCAAAAGGGAGTCCTAAGAAAGATATCGAATATCGGATATCGGACCACGCCCAGTTCTCAAAAAAACATGAGCTCTATGTTTCGAATGGGTGGAACTACACGAGATATCAAAGTGACGGAGTTTCAATCAAGGCAAGCCGAAGTACAATCTCAACAGGAAAATCTGCAAGAAAAGTGAAATACATAGGTAGGCAGTTTATTCTTTGTGCGAAATGTGTTGCGTTAGTGTTTTCTCAGCTGCAAGCAGACGCGAAGAACTATTTCGCCTCACTCAATGAATGCATGCCGCAGTGGCTGCTCTTCATTTTAATGCTACAACAGATAAACAGAGTACTGTAATGGCATTTTTTGCATCCAGATCAAAATAAACAGAATATCTCTAAACATTACACGCAAAGGCAAGACAGTTCGCTGGCGTAAGGGAGAAATTTAGCACTCTACACGAATTGTAAGTTCAATTTACCGATCAGCGATCAATAATTATACGGCGTGCAAAGAGCTATAAAATATGTTGTTTGAACTATAACTTGGCCAGAACGGAATGTCGTTTCTTGTTTATATACTGTTGACATGGGTAAATAAAATTTCAGCGTTAATACTTTTTCACTGTATAAAGCCCTACCATGCAAACAAATCCGGCAACCTCGAACAACAAAAAGTATAGCATTAGTGGCGAACGCCACCAACAGTATTATATTCCGTTTGCGGAAACAACAGTTTAGTTTTACTTCTATTGAAGCCATACCATAACTATTCTATTAAAAATGGTGTCTTTGTAATCAACGATAGTGGCGATTTACACTTGTGAATTCCGCTCCAAGGCAGGATGATGTTCTCGCAAATCAGTCTACTTGCCATAGTTTAAAAGGAAGTAGCCTGCCCACCAAGGGCGCGCTGTTTACTCATTTTCACCTTACGACTGCCCACCGGAAAGACGTGTTCAATGAGCAGAATAGACATTGTTTCATGAGTATTTGACATGAGCCATCAGTAAAGGTAAAAAAAGCATTAACAATAATAATTTTAAACATGCACCCCCCCTCAATAAGTTGAACAGACACATAACAGCGTGTACTTGACAGCGATAATACAGAGCTTTATTTGTGTTGACAGAAGTATCAGCGTATATAATACAACAAACAAAATTGTTCAAGCCAGCCCTGAGGCAGTACGTTTTACAATATGTTCAACAACGTGATGTAGAACTGCGAAGATTTGAGCGCATATTAATCTTTTTCCGAGCTTGAATGTCGACGTCTAATTGACAAAAATATTACATCGTATCTTCAGAGTGAATGATGATGATTCGGGCGAAGTGTACGTCAGCCCATCCGTGCTTCTGTCCATTCGTTCGTTCTTGCTTCCGTGCGTCCCCATGATCATCCGTACGTCCATCCATGCATCTGTCCGTCTGTCCATGCATCCGTGCGTGAGTCCGTATGTTCGTCCGTCCATCCGTTCGTCCGTGCGTCTATCTAACGAACACTGCAAGTACCACCATCTCGCATCTCGCTTCCCCTGTGACATATACCCGCTCTACAGAGAGTGTATGCAACCGGTGGCTACCTACTACTACTACATACATCGGAGCATGCACAGACCCGCGCCCTAAGGAGCTTAGTCCCTAATATAAGATAGCCAGGTACCGAAAGTAATTAAATATATGCGAAACGCTCACTTTCAATCATTTATTTTTTGTACAAACAGCGCGCACACAAAAGGGTACATAAAGGTAAAAAAGAGGAACTGCGCATATTTCTAATAGAAAAAAAACTTTTTCTGCCCTAGTGTTGAGCCTTCGATTATGTATTATTTATGCATGAAACAAAAATTATCAGCTGAAATCACACATCGCGTGTATGGTTCTTGGCTGGAAGCTAATATTCATTTATTTATTTATTTATTTATTACTTATTCATTTATTTAACGTCACCAAAATTTCCAGAGCCCTCCAACAAGGCGCCTAAGGGACGTTAAACCTGACATATAAATCACTGAATCAAATTACTTTATTTTGTTGGTTTTTATTTGTTTAATGAAAACGGTTTAATGAATCAAGTAGGGCAAGTTCGGATTTTCTTGTATACAGTAAAAATGTTTACACCAAAAAGGGTGTAGATGGGCTTGTCCCATGTTGTTAAAATCATAGGGTGTTAACTCCGTACCTTCCAAAAAGGCTGCTTTCCCATGCACTCTTAGAAAAAGGTGTACACGTAAAAACTGTAGCGTGTTACATAAGCATGCTTAAAAAGGGGGTCCTTCAACGTCCTTCACAATTTGAACACACACTGAGAAGAGGGCGAGAAGGGTGCGCGAGGGTGTTGAGTGCTCATGGCAGGGGCATCAGTATTCTTTTAGAGTTCACAAATAGTTAACAGCAAATACTGATTATACAGTACTTGAAGGAAGTAGTCCTGATTGGCGATGATGCGCCAGCTGTCGAGTTCGATTCAATCGTGCGGGCAGAAATATATACACCCGAATATATATATATATATATATATATACCAAGACGTGGACGATGGGCAAAACGAAAACTTTTTTTATTTTTCCTACGTTTCAGCCGGGGACCGGCCTTCATCAGGGAAAACACGTTACAAAAATGTGCTTTTCTTAAGTAGGCATGGTATATCAAGAGCCCATGACACGTGAACTATCACTATCATGCACTATCTACTCTGACGTGCAGAGTATGTCAAAGCAATGTCAAAGAAAGATTATGAGAATGCATGAACGGTGTTTGCATCAAGTATATCACATAAATATCACTTTGAAAAGTACAGTAATATCTACAAACAAAACTATCAAACCCATACAGGAAATCACACGCAGAAAAAAGACAAAAAAGTATAGCAGAAAACGTTCAAATGGAAGAAGATGCGTAACTAAGAATTTCACGGGGCAAAACAGAATTGATGACACAAAGTAAAGAAATTCATTGCACCAAAAAGGTGTAGTAAAAATCTGCGTGTACAGTGATTATGAACATACTGTGATGAAACTAGAACTTAGTTCTGCGCCAAAAGAAATGTCAGTTTGCCTGGATCTTCATTTATACCGCATAAGATTGAGTTAAACTTGTGTATCAGAAAAAACTCGCGCAGTTCTCTATCATTGTGTGAAGGGAAACCTGATTTCAATATAGTAGCTCTTAGTTTATTGAACGAGTGACCAGGAATGTTAACGTGCTTAGACAAAAGTAGATTGGGTAGGCTTGTGGGATGTGACTTATGGTTAATAAAGCGTAGTCTAAAAGGTGTTTCAGTATGTCCGTTGTATTGGAGTTTGCACACAGAACATTCAAGCATGTACGCAATGTTGCATGTGTCGCAGTCAAAATCCCCTTTAATTTGTAGATGAAAGTTTAATGCTGTACTTTTAACCAAAGTGGTCGTCGTCATATGGTTATAAACTCTGCAACGGGGTTTGTTGCATGGATGACAACCAGAAAAAATGGTGGCGGTAATCCTTGATGAGGTTAGTATGTCGCGTAAGTTCTTCTAACTGCGATATACCACACGTAGGGGATCAGGAAAGATTTCTTAAGGGGATCACTCTGTATTAGTATGTTGTGATGCTTCTGAAGAACGCTGTTCATGTTTGGTGCTTGACCATATGGTCAAGCATCAAACATGGAACGCAGTGCTTGCCATATGGGATTGCCGTACTGCGTTTCAAGAAAAAAGCACTGCGTTTCAAGAAAATATGTTCGAACAATTCAGATTTTACAGACAACTGCACCACACTTCGGGAGGCCATACAAAAACAAAAATATCCCCCACAAGTTATTAACGATGCTAATAAACGGGCTGAGGACATTGACCGTAAGGAACTTTTTATTCGGAAGAAGCAGGCCGCACCCTCAAGCACAAGCCTGGTTTTAACACACGCCGCATCAGCACCAAACATCAACAGCATTCTTCAGAAGCATCACAACATACTAATACAGAGTGATCACCTTAAAAAAATCTTTCCTGATCCCCCACATGTGGTATATCGCAGATCGAAGAACTTACGCGACATACTAACCTCATCAAGGATTACACCACCACTTTATCTGGTTGTCATCCATGCAACAAACTCCGTTGCAAAGTTTGTAACCATATGAAAAGGACCACTTTGGTTAAAAGTACAGCATCAAACTATCATCTACAAATTAAAGGGGATTTTGACTGCGACACATGCAACATTGCGTACATGCTTCAATGCTCTGTGTGCATTACCAATACATCGTACATACTGAAACACCTTTTAGACTACGCTTTAATAACCATAAGTCACATGCCACAAGCCTACCCAATAAACCTTTGTCTAAGCACGTTAATATTCCTGGTCACTCGTTCTATAAACTAAGAGCTACTATACTGGAATCAGGTTTCCCTTCACACAATGATAGAGAACAGCGCGAGTCATTTCTGATACACAAGTTCAACTCAATCTTATTCGGTATAAATGGAGATTCAGGCAAACTAACGTTCCTTTTGGCGCAGAACTAAGTTCTAGTTTCATCACAGTATGTTCATAATCACTGTACACGCAGATTTTTACAACACCTTTTCGGTGCAATGAATTTCTTTACTTTGTGTCTTCAATTCTGTTTGTGCCCTGTGAAATCCTTAGTTACGCATCTTGTTCCATTGGAACGTTTTCTGCTATACTTTTTTGTCTTTTTTCTGCATGTGAATTGCAGTATGGGTTTGATAGTTTTGTTTGTAGATATTACTGTACTTTTCAAAGTAATATTCATGTGATATACTTGATGTAAACACCGCTCATGCATTATCATAATCTTTCTTTGACATTGCTTTGACATTCTCTGCTGTTCATTACTCACCACGTCAGAGTAGACAGTGCATGATAGTGATAGTTCACGTGTCAGGGGCCCTTGATATAACATGCCTACTTAAGAAAAGCACATTTTTGTAACGTGTTTTCCCTGATGAAGGCCGGTCCCCAGCTGAAACGTAGGAAAAATATAAAGTTTTCGTTTTGCCCGTCCTCCACTTCTTGGTATTTTTCCACTGGATCCAAGGAGGACACCTTTTTTTTCATATATATATATATATATATATATATATATATATATATATATATATAGCGTATAACTCATCCCCTGATGAAGGGAGGTCCCCTCCCGAAACTGTTGGGAAATAAATATATTTATCCTTGTTGACAACGCTCCCCTAGTGCCATATCCCATATATATATATATATATATATATATATATATA
Organism: Rhipicephalus microplus; assembly: GCF_013339725.1. NCBI lineage: Eukaryota > Metazoa > Arthropoda > Arachnida > Ixodida > Ixodidae > Rhipicephalus > Rhipicephalus microplus. Next base: position 15,673 of record NW_023609113.1, read on the forward strand.
TATATATATATATATATATATATTTACTACTTCTCAGTCCATGCGTAGTACACGTTACAGAAAACTAAGCTTTGCTGGCCTTGCATATTGCATTCACTTTTATTAGGCAACAAAATTCATTTAGTAGTCGGTGCCGTTTCTGTATACATTTTCTGCCACACAAGTTCGTCACCAGACGTGTAACGTGTTCACGTATACGAACACCAGAGGCACGACACCTCAAATACTTAATTATATTTTTAAGTCTCACTTTATTGATAATTGTTTGAAACACACAATTACAGTTATTTCAGTTTATATACTTATTTGAATACACAGTGAGGGACTAGAAATGACATACATGCAAATGTATACTCATAATTCTTTCAAATATCTACAACCACAGTGGTTTCAGTTTATTACTCCTTTATGTACGCATTCGGTGACTAGAAATGAAATACATGCAATTATATACTGATAATTCTTTCAAATATATACAATTACCGTGATTTCACACTATACGCCTTCATGTACACAATAAGTCCCCAGAAATGATGTAGACAAAAAGTTATACTGATCATCCTTTCAAATGCACATAATCAGAGTGGTTTCAGTTTTGTATTCCTGGATGTCTAACAATCGGTTACAAAAAAAGATGTGCACGCACACATATACACGTTTTTTCTCATATAACATCAGCGAACATTGAAAAAAACCACTTCAATAATCAGAAACAAATGAGCTGAAACCAAACACGAAATTGAGTCAGCACACACAAAAAACAAACAAGAGGTAATGCATGAATATAGCTAATGACACGGCTGAGCCATTCCACGCCAAACATTTGTCATTTGGGCAGCCATCTCAAATGTATTCAAGAAAATTGAGCTGCATTGACTACAGTGAACTTCTAGAATATATAAAAGAGAAAAAATTCGGTCATGTGGCTGCCTTATGAACTTTCTTGAATGCCATCTGGGTGTTGTTTCGGAAAAATTTCATTTTAAAAATGTTGCTGCTTCTTTTTTTACCAAACTCGGTCTACATGTCGAGTAAATTCGCCGGTGTAAGGTACTTGAAGCTCAGTAATATTAACAAATGTTTCTGCCGCATACACCTCTCAGAATTTAGCCAGAACGTGTTATCTTTGATTTTTTTTCTCTTTCAATACTGCACTTCATGTGAATATCTTAGCAGTAAATGCTAACTTCACAAAAGGTTTAATTTAAAAAAAGCATTTTAGGCCTCTCAAGCTTCTGAAAACTGCAAAAAAAATCACAAACTTTGCAAAATCGCCATTGTTTGTCCATATTGAGATGCAATTTGCAACATCTGGTGGTCCAATGAAAAATATCATTTAGGCCTAAATCGAAAGCAATTAAAAAGTTCTTTTTCCATTGCTTATATTATCACTAAAATTCTTGTTTTAAGGAAGAAAATAATTTCTGAAGTAAACCAATGGCCTTTTCTCATTCAGTCATACGACAGTTGCTGCCTCGAAATTCCCCTTTGCCATCAATGAGAAAGTTGAAACATTTTCTTCCTTACAAATTCTTATAACTTTTTTCATATAAACACAACTTTATTTGCTTTCAATATAGGTATAACGATGATTTTTAATTGGACCATCACGTGGTGCTAATTGCGTCTCCGTAAAGACAAAAACCATGACGTTCTGAAATTTGTGGTATTTTCTCGCAAATGTTAGCAGCTTGAGAGGTCTAAAGACATTTTTTCTCAAAATATACCGTCTTTCGAGTAAGTATTCACTGCGCAGATATGGAAAGTGTTGTATTACAATACAAAAATTGCTAACATACCACTATTTGGCTTGATACTTGGAAGCGTATGTGGCAGAAAAGTTGCACTAATTTGCACCGTGCTTCAAATACCTTACACAAGCACAATTACTTAACATCTAGACTGAATTTCGTATAGAAAGAAGGAGCAGTACTTTTGAAATGAAATTCCGGGAAGTTCACAAGGAAGCCGCGTAACCACAATTTTTTATTGTCTGAAATACTCTGGCAGTTCACTGTTTTCAGGGCAATTATTCAACACAATTTTTTAATGCATTCTAAAAGATCGCAAAATGGCTGGGACATTTTGCGTGCAATGACCCAGCTAGAAGTGAGCAAAATAACTTACAAAATAACAATATTTATTCATCTACCTTGACCGCACTAGACAAAGTTGTTCAGGCAATGTGACACTCCAATTTTTAGCGTCATGCTGCCTGAACAACTTCGTTGACAAAATCATGCTAAAAAAGCAGCTCTAGCACGGTGGTTGTAAAGGCCTTGTGGCCGTAGAAAATGTTGAAAAAAAGTGATAAGTGCTGTCACTCCTTCTTCGGCATGACTGAAGCAGAAGATTTTTAGGTCATCCACTTGGAGGTTCAGGAACTGTGTTTGCTCTAGGTGGGGGCCGGAGCAGATTACGGAGGGTGTCAGTGGCAGCCTCTCGTCCTCTGATGAGAGCAAATATAATTTCTCACGAAATTAGGCTCGTACGTATCTGGCAGCACCATATGCAAAGAATTTGTAGTGTCTATTCTCTAAAATTGCGTGTAATTGACATTACACTGAACTCGAGGCATACAACCCATGCTTTTCCATAATTTTTTATGACCCAGAAAAGATAGTTTTCCAGCCTAGAGCAACTTCCCGAATTGAGGGGAAGTGTAAGACTACAGCTTAAAATTGCACTAACGAAATCCTGAACTTACCTAAGAATCAAATTCCTAATAATTCCTAATAAGGTAATGAGCCAGTGTGGAAATAATTTTTATTGTGTAAGCAGAGATAATTGCTCCGAGCAAAACCGGTGGAACATGTCGGGCTATGCTATTATTTAAAGTTATGAGACTGAGCTCCTGCACACGAAACTTTCTCAGTCTCTTTTTCCTTTCATTCTTTGTTTCCTTCTTCCTTTATTGCTTCTTTCCTTCTTTCTTTCTTTTATATTTCTTTCGTTTTACAGAAAGAGGAACAAGAGTTTAAGGCCATTTGGCCTGACGGAGGCTCTTACCTCCTTTAAGCTTTCGTCATGCATACAAATAATTTTGATGCATGTAAAACAATGAAGCATCAGCATGTACATATCTAAATGCTAATGGGGAAAATACACTTTCACATGACACAAAATACCTCTATACAACAAAAAAGTTTACAAACACTTTATTAAGCGTACAATAAAACACTTTATGTAAAATAAAAGATCAGCTAATACTTCATGAAACAAAAAATATCATGCAAAACACTTCATGAAAAACACATCATTCAAACAGTTCAAGTATATGTACCTCAATGCATTAGATAATGATTTATTGAAACTGAAATAATAAAAACAGTGAGAAAGACATGTATAAACGAAGTATAAATGTGTCATTGAAAGTTATCGCAGATTGTAAGAGAAAAGTTTTTTACATATTGTTTGAAACAGGGTGCGTAAAAGTCTATGTCGTTCCTCACAATGTTTTTAGCCGTGGTATTGATACTTTTTTGCCTATACTTCGTGTACTTCAATACACTGTGCACTCGCTTTACCATATATACGCTGCAATACGTTCAATTTGCGTTATGTTGAGAATAAGACGTTGATCTTACGACCAGAGAAGAGTCAATATTTTCGGGCCACTGCTCAGTCACTCTGCGTCCGCGAAAGCGCTTTTGCATAGCCAGACATTTGTGCTTACTTCAAGTCACCAAATTAATGAAACTGGCAGGAATAAAAGAAGACTGCGCAGCTGAAGCAAGGCTAAAGAGAACATAGCTGATGCGTTGGCGTCCCAACAGATTGCACTGGCTCTCAAATGCAACCTCGCTGACTAGCGCGTGGCCATGATGAAGTCGCCGCTCGATTATTATACATTTTAGCAGATGAAATCAAATGGTAAATCAATGTAAGGCAAGTCTGAATACTTGATGAACAGGTGAGTTCATGAACAGGTGAGCTCACTTTGTGAATGTGGGAATATGGTCGTTTCATTGTATTTAACTAGACTTACCTTACCAGACAGCGCTGCAACTGTGAAAGGTCCGCCTCAGGAACAAAAAAACGCATGACTAAAACTAGAAAATTGTTTACCGCTCTGTGGCAGCTTAGCAGGCCAACTCGTAGTGGAGTGCACCGTAAAAACGTCAAACTAAAACGTTATAATAATAGCACAGTCATTTGCAATCTGGAATTGATGACAGACGAGTGCAAAAGTTATTCACGCCACGCTTATCAGACACATATATAAGCGTAGCCGGCTTAGTCACTGACTCTAGTGATGTATGCAGAGTGAAACTGGGAAACGCGTCTCGAGTGGACATAGAACATAAGTAAGCCAGTAGGACCACCGAGTCCGGTGTGGCAGTGGCAGCCACTCCACTCCCGTCCATCTCCAACTTACCGAAAATACATTCATGGAGACCCACACAAAGTTATCACCATCACACAAAATCACGAGGGCAAAACAAGAAAAGTACCGCAGCACTGTTTTTGCCGATTTCACGCTGACTCGTACTTCGTTCAGCTTTCTCTCTTCGCCGAGGCAGACGCCGAAGCAACCGAACATTACTGAGTCGACGAGTCCGACGAGCATTTCTGGAAGCTACATCTGACGTAGCAATACAAGCCAAGTGCCATTAAAGTAAGAGGTGTCACGTTAAACACTGCTAGCATATCATCTAATGTGTAACATGCGTCGTGTATTTGATACCACTGTGATGGTATTCGTGGCATACGTGGGCCAAACTTGCCGGGGGTAATTATTCGTTTGCAAGAACATAACAGAGCGGTGGCGCCGAGGGAAGGCACCCCCTAGGCTCAGCGTTGCCCACACATGCGGCTGCTCACACTTTTTTTGGCGCGGCCGTTGTGTTGAGACATCGCGAGGAAACCACCCCACAAATTATTGAAGCTTAAGGGAAGTGGACAAATTTGGCTAGTTAGAAGAACCAGGCGTGCGCTGTGCTGTTTTGTGCTGGTTGGATCAAATGTTAGGGAGAGACATAATAAGAGACTTCATTCGTTGACGTTTGAACATTTTCTTCTCATTGTGTTGTGATATGTGCATATTGTGTTTTTACATATGTGTACTCGACTGTTCTACCTTCAATGCAATGTTCTGTATGTTTTCTTTCAAGATACGTGTTCACTTCCACTCATGGGCTAAGGAGTAGCTGGCACCATACCTGTGTGCCAACATCTCCTTATAAAACATAGCAATAAAAAGGCTGGTTAGAACATACTCATCACAATCAGCGCAAAATAAAAGAACACAAACAAAGCACGCAAGGAAGTGCACGACACAACCGCTGTGTGGGGCACTTCCTTTCTTTTTTCATTAAGCGACCTGTGTAACGCTGTCCTTCCGTACTAGTGACGTGACGCTCCCCTCGCAGTGCGCGCTCACGTCGCTCTCTCCATCGCCTGCTGCGCGCTGAGTCCACTACCATGACCGCCTCTCGCTACCCCGCTGTCTCGTCGGCTCACGCGCAATGAACAGGACGCGCGCCCAAGGTACGCGTTTTAAACAACTCTGTACGTGTCAGCTCTCCCCTCCCTTTGCCCTCTAACGGCTTTTAACGCTCGAGTGCACATCCAGTGGTAACACTGTTTCGGCTCGTTTATCTGCGATGGAGAGGACGCCGGAAGACGACGCTTCTTATCCCGCTTAAACTTCTGCCGATGTGATTATGCCTAACCCGGCCGTCACCAGCATTGCGAGGGTTAGCGAAGCCAAGCGCACTCGCGAATGGCGACGTCGTTTACTCGAGTAAACGCTACACCGAGTCTGGGTTCAAGCAGTACTTCCAGCACCCGCGTCGACGCCCGTTTCAACCGAGTCAATGCCGTGCACACCACACTGCTTCGCATTCGATCAAGGTTCCTTTCGGTGAGATGGTGCTAGTTTGTTTAAAAGACGATAGTCTTTCTTGGGGATCTTCGATGGGAAAATTTTGGTTGTCTGTACATTTGTCTGTTGGTGCGCCCTAACGATACCTCAAACGGCACCGAACGGCCAACCCCATCCGCAGCGCCCACAAATATTGCTCAAGGTTGAGCGTTCATTGTTGTGCGATTGTCCATTAAAGAAGCAAATATGGAGCTATCTGAGGCGCCATAACATGTCTATGTTTTGTATGTCTTGCCTTTAAACTGGGACACACACACAAACAGTCTAAGGAATGTAGCATTTAACGCGCTGCGCTGACAGTGCAACGCGATGCTCAAGAAGGTGTTACCAACGCTTTGCTACGACGGCACGGTGCAGGCACTTGCCCGTCGCTTTGCATTCTACACCTTATCACCTCCGTGACTGGCTCGCATCTTTCTCCGTGGTTGCGCACGCCTTAGTTTTCGAAGATAACTGCCAGTTGGCGCTCGTGTTTAGTGTGCCTAGATGCAGTTGGTTCGCCTCCTTTACACGCTCGAGGCACTCTAACGCAGCGCCTTCAGAACACCAATCACCGATTTTCTTGCGCAGAACATCAAATAAATGTTTTGTTAACTCTCTCCAGACGCAAGACTATCGTCTTTCGACGACATTTACAAGTGTAACATGTTGATTCAGGCCAATTTTTGTTTTCCTCTTTGCGCTGCTCATGAGTAGTAATCGAAGCTTTCCGCTTCACTAAGGGTGGGTAAAAGACGTGTTAGTCACCCATTTATTGCAATATTAGAGATGAAGTACGTTTATTTGATTAATACGCTGCACTAATCTTTTAGTTCTCTTCATCCACGCACGATTTATACAGGTTTTAATGTTCATTTTTTTGTGTTCCGTCACATGCGCCTCGATGTATTTTTTTTATAACGGTGATAGGCTCTGTTTTTCAGTGAGATAAAACTGTAGCAAGTGATAATTTTTCGGAGTCATATATGTGCAGCCTCTTCAAGAGCTTGGCCCCACCGCGGTGGTCTAGTGTCTAAGGTACTTGGCTGCTGACCCAGCAGGTCACGTATAAAGTCCCGGCTGCGGCGGCTGCGTTTCCCATGTAGCGGAAATGTGTTGGCCCGTGTGCTCATTTGGGTGCATGTTAAAGAACCCCAGGTGGTCAAAGACTCCGGAACCCTCCACTACGGCGTCTCTCATAATCATATGGTGGTTTTGGGACGTTAACCCCCCATATCAATCAATCAATTTTCGATAAGCTTGCAGTTGCGAGTGTGTGCCTGCGTTTTCATTCTTTTCTGTTGTTCCTGTTCCGTACAATGCCCTACATTTGCATTCACAATGACACATCTGGCATCATTTGTACTCCCATGTACAGTTGCAGATTGCAGGACCTAGGAAGCCGTCGGGAAGCATTAGCTGAAATTGCAAAACGGAGCACCATCAACCACGCTCTCGTACAATTCGAATGTAGAAGTCAATTCGGCGAGTGTCCTACGTATCATGCGCGTTTAATGCACGAACACTTACGGCTACAAGCAGGTCAATTACGCAAGATTAACAAAAAAAGCCTGCTTTCTGTACCACTGCAAGCCTCAGTGCTTGATATGGATACATGAAGGCGAGCTGATGATATCAGTTTTCCCATTGTTTGTCTCTGTTTTCTTTACGTCCACTTCCTTGTTTCGCTTGGAACGTCTATTGTGTGAATTGAACAATGCTCCGTCGACCATAAAGAACACGCAAAGAATTGTGTTATCACCACCAAGCTAATGCAAGCAGCTTCACGGCCGCAATCATTGCAAAGCCGTGCTGAAGCAGAATCACCACGTACCTCGCTATTCCGCTTCCACTACAAACGGCGTGAAGGCATTCGAGGTTATTTCTCGTCGTGCGAGTGTTTTAAATGCAAGTTGGAGAGAACAAATCCAGAAGTACCGCAGGAGGCCTATATTTCGCAATCTGTTATGTTTCAAACACTTGTGTAGCTTTTTTTCTCTTTTCTTTTCTATTCTACAAAAATAGCTCTTTCTTCCGTACGATCATTTTTATGTTCTCTGTTTATGGGAATCTCTCCTCTCTTAATCTCTCTCTAACACCCAAACACAAGTTTCTCCCCCTCTTTCTGTTTTCTAATATTGTGCCCTATTTTCTGGCTTGTTTTTGTACTACATACCACTGCGGTTGCTTTGTTCGAGCTGCACTGCGGGCACATTTGTGTCCGCTCTGATTCACCCAACGGCCATCGTGCTGCGCTCAGCAAGCGCCACGCTAGCGAGCCGGTGAGTAATGGCACTGTTCCTGGCGGCAATGAGGTTGATTCATTTTTTCGTGTGATGCACTGCGGTTCCTTGTCTCAGCATGCGAGTTGAGCGGAGTGTAGGATGGAAGCCTTCACAATATGAGCACGAAAGCGAAAAAGTCCCGCTTTCTTTGGGATTATGAGAAACAGAATGAAGGTTTATACAGCGGAACTTAAAGAGAATATGCAAAAAAGGCGGAGCTAGTGAATACAGAAGTGCGACCGAGACAAGGCCGAAAAGTGTGTGGAAAACCGGGGGGCTAGAATTCATACGAATGAGAACTAAGAGCACACGTTCGGGCGAGCAAAATTGTTGGATGACCGATTATGCCTCGTTCCATACGTGGACACTTTGGGAGCACACTAATAAAAAACGGGAGCTTGTCTCTTCGAAAAGAAAAGGCCAATCTGTGTACTGTCTAATTTGCCACAAATATTTTATTTTCTCACGCTCACGTCATGATATGCATGACTATTTGCGTTCTTGCCATACAGAAGGCACTTTTAGCCTTTCTATCTACATATCTATACACTTATCTCTTTCTATCTATAGTTGCTTACATCTGCGTGCGCTTCTCATCATCCCTTAACGAGGGGCAAACGAAAGCAGTAGGGCAGGGTAAGATGCTATAATATTGGCAAATACTACTGTACTTACTGGCCATGACAACGAATAATGTGGATATGTCGTCCCGTTCGTCATTCAACCCTTCTCGCCATGCAGACCCGCGTCGCACATATCCGTGTACAACTGGCGGGTATGCGGGTATGTTCCGCAACTGATTGGCAATTTATACGTACCCAGGATCGGCGATAACACATATTGGTAATTTTAACGCGAAAGCGTTAAGAAAAAAGGTAACATCGGCCACGTGGACCTGACAAATGCAAATAATAAATGCAAAGGTAACAGCAATAATCAAACCCCATCATTGTGTGTGGCAATCAAGTATTCTGCCACAGAAACTCGTCAGGTCTCAGAACTGCTTTTCAAATAGACTCTAATTCTTGTAATAACGCCATTTGTGGTTATGACGCAGACAGACAGACAGGCAGACAGACATACAGACAGACAGACAGACATCTGTCTGTCTGTCTGTCTGTCTGTCTGTCTGTCTGTCTGTCTGTCTAACCGCCTACAACTTAAGGCTCTCCTGGCCGTCTCAATAATGGTATTGATACCAAACACAGAAATAACTGTCTAGTCAAAACATTAAAGCCATGACATGAATGTCATCAATGCCACGAATTACATTTCATAATCTTATGATTAAGAAGGAATCGCCATTATCAAACAAATGGTTAGGGACAATTCAACCCACAGAGAGGCTGCTGAAAGGGTACGGCGGCGACGTAGTCGCCGACGGAGGCGTGTAGGACAGAGTGTTGCGCATAACCCATTTCCTCCGAGCACGAGTGAAGTAGTAAGCACGAAGCGAAATGAAGTGGAGAAGCTCACAGCTGCGGATGAGTGGCCTACGCTTCCGCGTACGCAGCCGGCAAAGGAGCCTCCTGCGAGGCCTCGCCGCCCTACACCTTCCACCGAGTCTACTTCCGTTGAGGATGTGTCAAGGGTCGATCGACAGATCATCCCGATGTTACGATCCCTCGTCGCTGTCATGGCAGACATACTAAGAAGCCTGGGAACTCCAACCGCTCGAAGCGGGTTACAGGTGTTGGACGCGCTGAGCCCAGTCCTCGCCTCCCTCGCGTAGAGTCATGGCAGGAGATCAACAATCGTTCCGCAAAGACGTCAGAGAAGCATCAGTCATCCAGTGGAACGCAAGAGGACTTAGATCACGGATTTCCGATTTTCGTCAGTACGTGTTTTCTAACCGTTTCCCAATCATCGTAATATGTGAACCGAAATTATCAAACCCGATCAGGCTATCCGGCTACGAATCAATCCCGTCCAAAACCCGAAACGAAAGCAGCAAGGTCATTGTGTATATTCGTCGGGAGCTTACCTACATCATTCAACCTGTGTCGCCTCATGATGAGAACCAATATATTTGCCTGACTGTGAAGCAGAAAACCCTCACCTTCACATTAATAGGTGTCTACTTATCTCCCTCAGCCCGTTTTGATTGCCAAAGACTGGATGACATTCTTTCGAGCGTCCCGGATCCGTGGATAATTATAGGGGACTTCAACGCCCACCACCCAATCTGGGGAAGTTCAAAAGTCAATACCACGGGCCGGAGGCTGGCTTCATTTGTATCGACTCATGAACTGTCTCTACTTAATGATGGGAGCCCTACATTTCTGCGAGGATTAACGTACAGCAGCTGTTTGGACTTGACGTTCGTGTCACGTCGCTTCGCCACAAGCGTTAAGTGGTTTTTAGACATCGAGACACATGGTAGCGATCACATCCCCAGTTATCTCACCATCGAAGGCTTTGCTAGCGACCACCCGCCGAAAACCGTACGGAGGATCGATCTTTCAGCATTCACAACCAACATTGAACACGCTTGTGAAAAAGGCTTAACCTCTGGCATTGAGCAAGCGATCAAACAAGCAGCGCAGAGTGCGATGCGCACGCTGGCATATTCTTCAAGGCCCTCAGAAACGGACATGGAGTTAGAGCGACTCCGTGCGATTCGTCGGCGTGCGGAGCGTAGATATCGACGCACAAAATCCATTCAAGATCTACGGATGGCCAGGCGCATGCAAAAGAAGATCCAGCGTCGTATAGACAAACTGGAGTTTCAACGGTGGGCGAAATTTTGCGCGAGTCTAGACCCTCGCAAACCGCTTTCTCAAATATGGCGAACCGTGCGAGGCCTACGCATATTTCCCCAACAACGTTTTCCGTTTAAAGCCTTGGCCCTTTTCCAAAATAGAAGGGATATCGAGGTAGCGGAAGACTTTTGTAGGAAGATTGCGGTGCCCGCCAAATTGCACAGAAGCCCTTACTGCTGATTACACGCCACATTCCACTGGACCCGCACCTGGACCTGCCTTTTTCAATGGAAGAACTGAATGTGGCTCTTGCTTCATGCAATCGATCGTCCATCGCCTGGGCCGGATGGCATATCATACCGCCTATTATGCAATCTCGGTGATCGAGCACGAAAGTGCTTTGCTGGAAGTATTCAATGAGTCTTGGAGAGATGGAACGGTCCCCAGAGAGTGGAAAACAAGCCGGTTGGTTGCACTTCTCAAACCTGGAAAATCGCCTCTAGAGCTGACATCATACCGCCCAATAGCGCTGGCTAGTTGCGTAGGGAAGCTGATGGAGCGAATGATCCTTGCCAGACTCGAGTGGTTCCTAGAACGCCATAGAATATATCCAGACGCCATGGCCGGTTTTCGTCGTCTTCGGAGCTCCATTGACAATGTCATTGACCTGGTGACATACGTACACACCAGAAAATGAGCAGACGGTATCTGTCGCACTATTTTTAGATGTCAAAGGAGCATATGACAATGTTTCTCACGAAGCCATACTTGACGCCCTCGAGTCAGTTGGTTTGGGTGGGGCGAAGGTGTACCGCTGGATCCAATGCTACCTACATATGAGATCATGGTTTATGCAAACTGATGATGGGCCGACTTCTGAACATTATACACACCGTGGTGTTCCTCAAGGTGTGTATTGAGCCCCACACTGTTCAACCTGGTTCTGATCGGTCTCGTTGAACGCATACCAGATTCCGTGCAGATATCTCTCTATGCAGATGATATTTGTGCCTGGACATCAGGTGTAACACGTCCTCAGGTACGTGCGAGACTCCAGAAAGCAGCGAATTCAATATCGGCGTACCTTAGAGAACAAGGCTCGAGATTTCTCCTGAGAAATCGGCGCTGGTCGCGTTCACGCGGAAGGCAATGACGTCATATCCCATCGCCATCGATGGACACAGTGTCTGCTACGCCAGGGACCCACAGGTTTTTGGGGGTCACGATCGATCGAAATCTCTGCTGGAGTCACCCATATGGCCACTCTAAAGAAGCGCCTAACGGCCATCGCACAACTTTTCAAGTTCCTCGGAGGCAAAACGTGGGGCACATCAGTGCACGCGATGTTGCATTTGTACAAAACGCTGTTTCTGGGGTACCTGCGGTATAGCTTGCCGGTTCTGACGAACGCTTGCAAAAGCAGTATACGCACAATAGAAAACGCCCAGGGCCAGGGCACTCAGAGTTTGTCTTGGATTACCACGCTGTACATCAACAGCGGAAACCATCGCAATCGCCAAAGATCATCCGGCCACAGTGCACATTACTTTGGAGGTGCTTAGAGCTCATATTAGACACCTTGCTCGCGCCCCTGTCCCACCACCTAGCTTCGCTTCCAGAAGATCGACCGAGTGCCTCCTTCTGTAAGAGAGTATTGACTTTCCGTGAGTGCCTTCCAACAGTCTACACGCCTCCGGAACGGATACTAACACCTCCTTGGTGCTTGGACCGACCAAAACTGCGCTTGACAGTGCCGGGGGATTCGCAAGAAGGCGGAGCTCTCGGCGCCAGCTTTAAAGCAGATGATTCTACTCATGCTACACGAAGAATACAAGATCATGTCAAACTTACACGGATGGCTCGACAACTGTTGGAGGATCTGCAGGAGCTGTGATCTTCCAGCAAGAGCCGAAACCATCCAGTTCAGAACGTCACACAAGACGACATCGACAGCCGTGGAGCTCGCGGCACTCCGCAGCGCACTCCGCAGGATTGACCAAGAGACACCACAAAAATGGAGCATTTTTACTGATTCGAAAACCAGCTCTCCAATGTCCTACACAATGCTCTACGTCGTGGACCTCAAGACCAATTGGCGCTCGAAATACGACAACTGTACCATCACCTAATAGACGAAGGACATGACATATCTTTTCAGTGGTGTACCAGGCCATTGCGGCATCATCGGTAACGAACATGCCGACAATGCAGCTAAGAATGCTCACGAAAATGGAGTGATGGAACCTATTCCACTATCAAGAAGCGCGCGCAAGCAGCAAAGGATTAATACGCTTGCGCAGGATTGTCCGCAAGGTCTATGCGGAAAATGACGCCGGGTTTTCCTCCACAACCGGTCCGTTCACCGCCTGGACCCATTGCCGTAGCGACTTACCGTATTCCATCTGGCCTTACCCCCGAATCCGAGACCGACCCATGCCCTCTGCCGGAATGTGGCTGGGGGGGTCCTTTCACGAACGCTTTGGCCGGCCGCAATCGGAAGGAAGACAGCGCTACATGCGATCCATGACGACAATGACGAAACAATTGAACATTATGTTATGTCAGTGCCCGCTATTACCGCTCGCTCAGCGACAGGCCCTCTCAGCAGTGGTTGCTCGCCTCGACGACCAGGCCATTTCCTTGAGCAGTCAAGCTGGAATGTCGAACAGAATAGAGCCTGCACGCTCGAAAAAGCAACGAAGGCGCTGATGAAGTTTCTGCGAGCGACCCGCCTCGTTGAACGATTGTGACACTACTGTGTGCGAGTGTGTGTGTGTGTGTTTGTGCTTCTCTTCCTCCCTTTCCCCTTTTTTTTCCCCTTACCCTTCCCCAGTGCAGGGTAGCAAACCGGATATGTTTTCTGGTTAACCTCCCTGCCTTTCCGCATTAAATTTTCTCTCTCTCATAATCTTACTGTCCATGCGGTGGTTTCGGTCACATGGCATTTTGCAAAATTGGTATGGTATGACATGACTGCATGGTGAACATAAGAGACAGGCACTCACATGGAAATCATGACATGCGTACGTATGATGTAAGAAAAAGTCTACATGCCACGCTCTGATGCGCTCGCGTCGTTTCGCTAGCTTCGGATACACCAACTTTGGTATTACGTTACACGAACGAATGATGAAGGTACGTGACTGGTGAAAACATGATAATAATGACATGCGTGTCATGTAAGAAAATGACTACATGCCACGCTCAAGATGCGCTAGTGGTCGTTTCGCTAGCTTCGCATATTCCTAATTTGGTGTTACGTGACCTGTCAATGACGAAGGTACGTGACTGGTGAAAATACGCAATAGCACTTGCTAACGAAAATTTCTTCTCGAAAGGCGACTCCCTTGCGGGGTCACTTCATACGAAATCGGCATGGCGCCTTCTGCATCACCTAATTAGACCCAGACTTAACCAGAGGCACGACCAGAAGAAGCCTTGAAAGGATTATACACGGCCTTCCGGCAACAATGTGAACTTATTCGGGGCCCTACAGTGAAAGTATGTCAACACTGAGCGAAATCAGGCACCCATACCCCTGTGTGATGGCCCTGATTATCCGGATTTTTCAAAATCCTTTACGTTCGTTGAAATTTATGCGGCGATAGAAAGCATGAGAAAAGGTACCACCCCGGGACCCGATCAGTAATCGTTAGGGCTCCTCTATAACCTAAGCGATGTCATGACTCAGTTGCTAGTAGATTAAAGGAATCAGTACTGGGACGCCAGAACACTTCCATAGAGTGGAAATCGACCGAGATCACTTTCATCCCGAAACCTGGCAAAGTACTCGATACTGATAACCGCCATCCCATACCCCTCACGTCATGCGCTGATAAGGTGATGTAGAAGGCCATGCATATCAGGCTAGCCGATTATATGGAACAGTACCTCTTGCGTGACACTATGTACAGCTCTCGTCCCCATTTGTCGCACAAGACATTCTTCTTCAACTAAAACACGAGATTGTCAACCTACCCAGTGGTACCACTCAAGTGGAAAAGAACATTCTTGCAATTGATTTCAAGGGTGCCTTTTACAATGTTCGGCACTTCACTATCTTCGAAAACTTACGGGTACTCAAGTGCGGTCTGAAATTCTATGCATATGTGCGGGGATTCATACAAACAGACAAGTCACTATTCGCTTAGGGGACCTTAAATCTCAACACATGACTATGGGCAGTTTTGGTACTCCCCAAGGGGCTGTCCTTTCTCCTCTTCTCTCATTATTATCCTCGTGCGCCACTCGGGAGCCCTAAATGAAATTCCCAAGTACCCACGCCATATACGCTGATGACGTAACAATCAGGAGCCGTTCAGGTAACCTGGGACAGATAGAAGAAGCCTTCCAACAGGCTACCTTCATTGTAAAAAAAGAGGATGCAAGAATGGTCTGGAGTGCTCCCCCAGCAAATCATAAATCCTACTACATAAAAATAAGGCATCTGACAATACATTCCTCAACGTATAACTCAATGAAATGCAAATTGAAGAGGTTGAAACCACCTGAATTCTGGGGGCCCACTTCAATAATCGAAGCAACATCTCGTTTTTTTACATAAACTAAAAACGTCCTGTCTACAAATCTCTCGCATGATTAGTGGTGGCTCAACGACAACGCGGGATGAAAGAACAACACAGTGTGACTCATTCAGGAATTTGTTATCAGTTGCATAACCTATCGCTTTCCTTACCTGAGGGTCCTGAAATCAGACGAGCACAAAATAGACAGAGTCATACGTGTGACTCTTAAGAACGCTCTGAACCTCATGGAGTGTCACACTCACGGAATCTCAGCGTCCAATGAGGCTCCACAAAACCGTAAGAGAACTGTTCCATGTACACCACACAAATCAAGCCATGCGCCTCGCCATCACTAAAACAGGACAGAAAACCCTATCAAAACTTGACATCGAAGCCTCTATTGAGAAAGGGGAGGAGAACCTATTCCACGTGAATGGAGGCAGGACTTCATCATCAAACCACTACCATGCAACATGCATCCTCAGTTCTATGAACATCAACGTCGGGCACGGGCAAAAGTTCTCGACAACTACTCAGATACTAAGGGCGCCTTCTTTGTCAATGCAGCTGGACCAGTGAATGACTATATAGCAAGCATCATTCATCGTGGAAAACAGGTTGATTGCATAGCAGCCAAGGACACAAACACAACTACTATAGAAGAAACAGGAATTGCCCTCGCCCGACGAAACCCAGGGTATACCTTCGTTCTAACACATTCAAAAGCAGCGTACCAATGTTTTCGTAAAAGCTACATTGGGCCCATTGTGCGTCGACTTTTCAGACAACTCTCGTGCTTACGCTCAGAGGGCGAATATAAGCAGCTGATATGGATAACCAGACACTGAAGAGTTTGAGGCCATGAGCTCACCCATGTCTCGGCCCGCGAAGTGCTCTTCCAAACCTCCGACCCCGGCACATCGCACCCACCCTCGGCTATGCGTAAGGACCCGCTCCTAACATACACAGATATTCTAGAATATGAAAGACTCGAAAGACAGAAACTCCCACCCTCGGGGCCAAAGCTGAGTAAAGAATCACAGGTAGGGTGGCGTCGCCTGCAGACCTTGTCTTATCGCAATCCATACATACTGTCTAAGATTGATCCCGACACATACGCACCACAGTGTAGGTTCAAGCGTCAATAAGACAGCCACCCTGTACATCATGGTATGGGAATGTCCACACAATCCACATACAACACAGAGCCCAACACAACACTGTAGGGTGGGAGGCAGCTCTGTCTAGCTCGGATCTGAAGACCCAGGAGGCCCTCGTGAGACGAGCGAGGACAGCGTTCGTGCCAATGGATTCCCGGACTAAGGATCCTCTCACCTTCTTTCCTTCCTTGGTCACAAATTATTGTTTTATTCTCTCTCTCTCTCTATTTTAAAAGGGCCAGTCACATGCGGCCCATTCAACATAGAGGAGGCGTTGTCTAAGGCAAGGCAAAACATAATGCCCAGGGAGGAGAACAGGACTTATGCAGAACGACTGGCAGAATGCTATTGTGTTTCGAAGACATTTGCAGTGAAGCGGGCGGATACGCCACCAATTTTATGTATTCAGATTTGAGGCATGCCCTAAGAATTGGGTGCCTGCGTTTGAGACTAAAAGGGATGGTGTACATAAGCTTCATTGTCGCTGATGCAGCTTTGCCAACCACATGCACGTATCATAGCAACCATCAGTACAGGTTATTAAGGCATCTCGGCCTTCTGCTTCACTCGTCATGGGTATAAAACAAGAAATATACTTGCGAACTGTTACTGGTCATCATTCGTGGCCGCATAGCAACTGCTGTAAACATGGCACCTAGACAATAGAGGTATCACTTCAAGACGGGGAACCATCAGTTGCGTTGTGACAGCATGGGAGACACCGAGTGCATTATGGAATATACCGACTTCAATATGAGCACACTGTGCTTGCAGTGAAGTCAGTGTCGGGGGTAGAGATGAGTGATGGCGCACTTCCATATCGTGCGTCCTGTGAAGCTGAGTCATATGCAGCATGTGCCGAATAAAGTAACGATGGTAGACTGCAGTGTACATAGAGTACTCTTAAGACATGTTGCAACACCCATATTCCTCTGCACATCCAGACGCGTCGAACCGAATGGCTCTTGTCGCAGCGTGAGCTATAGTATCTGTAGCTGGATCTCTATTGAAATTGGAATAACGATACCACAGATAAGTGCTCATCTAGGATATAAGCGATTTTGTTTCAGAAACATCGTGATTCATATTGTCACGCAGAAAGAGGACCAAGACGTATACGGCTGAAGGGGCCGTTTATTTTGGTTACAAAGAGAAGCACCGGAGTGGCCAACAAGTTGATGATTGCAGCGTCGTCGTCTTCCCTCTTGCTTCAGCCTGGGGCGGCGAGCACGTTCAGCCATCTTCGTTTTCTTTCCATGCATGCGCAACATTCCTCCCCTCGCAGACGAAGCCCGCTGGGCGAGGTGATTGATTCACCTTCGTGTGTACAACTTCAGTCAAGCGACATGGACTGCTTGGGTTTTAGCGGCTCGTCTACCACTTCTCGTGAGTGACCTATTTTGTACGCGACTTCCGTAATTTTGTTGAGAACAAAACACGGTTCGTCATATGTGGCCAAGAACTTTTGGCACAACCCGCGTCTTCGTACCGGACTCCAGTGCCACACTAAGTCGCCTGGATGGTAAGTTACAAGCCGGTGGTGGGCGTCGTAGCATGCCTTTGATTTTCCTGTGTTGCCAAAGTGCATAAACGAGCAATATGACGCGCCTTTTTGCAAAGCAGAGGATTTCGGTGACAGAGAGGTTGTCGTGCGTCGAGAATGCCAAAATTGAGCCGAGTGTGCGCCGCGGCAGTCGTGTGTAGATCAAGAAAAAGGGGCTATAGCCCGTTGTCTCGTGCTTAGCCGTGTTGAACGCGTACGTTATAAATGGTAGCACGTCATCCCAGTTCTTGTAGTCCAATGCCACATACATAGAGAGCATGTTTACAATTGTTCCGTTGGTGCGCTCCGTGAGCCCATTTGTTTGTGGATCGTATGACGACGAGTGACGAAGGTGGGACTCACTCAATTGAAGCAGCTCTTCTACTACATCTGCCGTAAATTTTCGTCCACGATCACTGATGATCCCGTGAGGTAGGCCATGTCGGAGGATAACGTGCTGCAGCAGGAAAACAGAGACGTCGCTGGCAGTTGCGTTTGATATGGCCGCCGTCTCGCAGTAGTGCTGAGAAAATCGACGAATGCCGTTATCCAGCGATTTCCTTAACCGACTTTGGAAAAGGGCCCCGGAGGTCAATGCCCCCTTGTTGGAAAGCTGTGCTTGGAGGTGGCACGGGCTGTAGAAGACCAGTCGGAGCAGTAGGTGTGCGTTTGTGGTGTTGACAGTGCGTGTGGCTGCCCACATACACCTCGACGAACTGTCACATTCCCGGCCAATCAAAGCGATCCTTAGCATGGTAGAGCATCCGCGCAGAACCTAAATGTCCGGAAGTAGGATCGTCATGCATAGCACTGAAAATCGCTGCCCGAAGGCTTTCCGGTACCACCAGGAGGAAGTGTGCACCAGAGTTTGAAAAGTTCTCATATACAGGAGTCCATTGCGTACACAGAAATGGCATGTCGTAGGAGCTGTGCAAAGCGATGATAGTGTGGTGTCCTTTCGCTGTTTGTTTTTAAAGTACTGAGGTCGGGAAACTTTGGTGACCCAGAAGCTTCGAGGTGGTCGAGGTCATCGGTGTCACACTCTGTAGTGCTGAGTGGCCTGCGCGGAAGGCAATCTGCGTCGGCGTGTCGTCGACCGCTTTTGTACGAGACTATGAACTTATACTCTTGGAGCCGAAGTGCCCAGCGCACTAGACGGCCGCAAGGGTCCCGAAGGTTGACGAGCCAACACAATGAGGGTGGTCGGTGACGACTGTAAAAGGGCGTCCATATAGGTAAGTTCGAAACCGCTGAATCGCAAATATTACCGCGAGGGATTCTTGTTCTGGGACAGTATAATTCTGCTCGTGCCTACTCAAGGAGCGACTTGCGTATGCAATCACATGCTCGCGGTTACCATAGCGTTGAACTAGGACGGCACCGATTCCTATGCCACTGGCATCCGTGTGCAGTTCTGTTGAAACTGATGGGTTGAAGTGTTGAATAACAGGCCGCGATGTGAGGAGGAACTTCAGTGGACGAAACGAGTAGTCGCACTCTGGAGTCCACTCGAAGGGAATATTCTTTCGAAGCAAACACATCAGTGAATACGCGACATCGGCAAATTTAGGTATATAGCGGTGAAAATAGGAGCAAAGGCCAAGAAAACTACCGAGCTCCTTAACAGAGCGTGGCGCACTGAACGCTTCAATGGCTGCTGCCTTCTGGGGATCTAGACGGATGCCATCCTGATCGACTAGGTGTCAAGAACAAGAGTTTGTCGGTCTCCGAAGTGGCATTCATTTGAGTTAAGAACAAGGCCGGCGTTTCTTATGCAAGTCAGTACAGTATCGAGATGTAAATTGTATTCGCTGAAGGTGCGGCCAAAGATGACGACTTCGTCGAGATAGCACATGCAAATGCTTCACTTCAAGCTACAAAGAACAGTGTGCAGAAATCCCTCAAACGTCGCCAGTGCGTCGCACAGTCCAAATGGCGTCACGTTGAATTCGAAAAGGCTGTCAGGAGTTACAAAGGCTGTCTTTTCTTTATCTTCGGGATGCATGGGAATTTGCCAGTAGCCCAATCTTAAGTGTACAGAGGGATAGTAAGAGGCCGAGTGTAGACAGTCGATGGCATTGTCAATAGGTGGAAGTGGGTATAAGTCTTTTTTCGTTACAGCATTCAATCAGCGATAATCGACGCAAAATCTCCAGGATCCGTCTTTCCTTTTAATGGGAATGACTGGAGCTGCCCATGGACTCGCCGACTCTTGAATGACTTCGTTTTGAATCATTTCGTTCACCTGTTCATTATTAATTTACAGCTCAGATGGCAAAACACGGTAGAGCTTTTGTCTAATCGGATTGGAAAACCCGTGTTGAATGTGTGACATGTCCGAGAAGCCGGGGTTAAAGGCGTTTTGTCTTTGTGTGCAAAGTCGAATGAGAAGACGTGCTTTTAAAGTACATTCGTCAGTGTTTGGTGTCCAGTCGTGCTCAGCGACCTATTCACCATTGACAGAAGAGCCCTTCCCAAACTGTGACAACGAGGCTCTTCTGGCACATATCTAAGCTCGGTGACCAATAAGGCCTCGTGTTGTCCACTGACGACGGTGAACTTTAGGTCATTGGGTATTATCACAGGCTCTTTGGAGCAATCAACAGTCCACAAACCAGTGCGCCCGCGTCTGATCGACACCACACAATGTGGTATTAACACAATCTTTTCACGCAGTTGGTGTACACTGGTTCTACTTTAGCATCAAAGCTGGTGGGATTGCTGTCGTGGCAGCCAACGAGTACACGGACGGTTGATAACGGCGGTATGATAGTGTCGCCACAGACACACAATGCCATCTCACCATCCACAGGGTTTTCCGACAGTGCTGGCGGAACGTGATCACTCAAGAATATCGTCCCCGTGTGGCAGTTGACTATCGCACCATACTCCCTCAAAACGTTCATACCCAAAATAACATCATGTGTCGCCTGCATAACAATCACGAACTCTGTTGGAATAACGTGGCCTCCAAGAAACGCATCAGCTTTACACACTCCAACACGATGCAGTGGCTCACCACTCACTCTGCAAAACTACGAAGCTTGATTCCAGTAAATACTATCTTCCGTCCCAAGGTATCTTTAAACACGCACTCATGACAGAAATTCTTGCCCCCGTGAACACCAAAGCCATCACAGGCACATCGTCAACAAAACACATACTTTGTCTTCAGCATCCACAAAGAGTATTCTGATATTAGCTCATCTCCGGTGACCTCACCTTCACCAGCTGCGCTTGCTGCTTTTCCTGTGGCAAAGGGACCCTGTTGCGCACCGCGGTGAAGGAGGACAGGAAAACACGAGGCAGTGGAGGCGTGCAGCTCCCTGTCAGATGGAGGGAGTGATTCCGGATGCTGCGTGTCAATTAGCGTCACGAGGCAGTAGGTGTGTTGCCCTCGAGTCGTCGTGCGGTCTATCAGACAATCGGTGTAAAGTGTGTGGTGGGGCCATAGTACGTTGTTCGTGGGTCGTCGCGAAGTAGTTCCAAAGGCCGTTCAAAGTGTGGTGGGTGGCCATACCTGTGGGGCTACCGTTTTGACGGTTACAAATATGTGAATCATGTCCTGGGACACCACAGGAGTAGCAAACTGTGAGAGGTCGAAACACTGTTTGTTCGTCGATGAATCGCACATCGCTTTCCTGGCGTGGTGGGTTGGTTCGTCCCGTGTATCATAGGAATAGACCGGGCGTCGCTAAGAAGGCGGACGCTGAGGCGCCGGGCATGGCTAGCAGCTGGCAAGCGTGGTTCTCCGTGGCTGGGGACGGCGAACGACAGGGGGTGCGCTGTACTCAACAACTGCTGCCCTAACCATCGAAGTGCCAAGGGGTCGTCGAAACGGCGGTGTGCAGTCACAGCCTCACGTGGCGCAATATATCGGAATGTTGGTAGTATACAGAATGAGATAGACTGCTGAATGGTGCTGTTTCTCTGTTAGGAAAAAAGTGCTTCGCGAAGAATCCGTCGAATGGCCGAAGACAGGTCAAGGCAGGGGCTCGTGTTGATGCTGGACCGTTGTAACATTGTGAGGCCGGCCGAACTTTGGAGCAATCCGTGCGCATTTGAGTTGTTCGAAAGTTCGGCAATGCCAGAATGACGTCGGACACCGAGCTCAGGTGCTCTTTTTCGATGAGAAAATTATAGACATCCTCGGCTATGCCTTTCAGCAAATGCCCTACTTTATCTTCTTTTGACATATGGGCATTGACCACATTTGCATGTCTCACCTTGAAGCTGTGCGCGTTGAGAGAATGTCTGCTCAGCCCACTTCCTATTGACGTTCGAGTCACCAAAACACGCTTTCAGCTCTGCAACAAAAACGTCCCACGTCGTCAGTGTGTCCTCGTGGTTTTCGTACCACACGAGCGCAGTATCCGTAAGGCAAAAGACCGCATAGCTGAGCTGAGCAGCGGCATCCCAGCCGTTCGACTTGCTGACTCGCTTGTACTGGACGAGCCACGCGTCAACATCTCCCGATTTTGCTCCTAAGGTTGGTGGGGCTCGGTAGTATGGCACAGAATCCATTGGAGTTGGCCTTGAAGCGTTAGATGGCTGATCTTGGGCAATTACGATCGGTGAAGGCCTGAGTCCGGCAAGGGAGCGGCTGTGGCGAAGTCTCATTAGTGAAGCTCCTGTCATTGGGTTTGTCTTACCCCACACCTCCACCAATATGTTTCGCAAAAAATGTGGCAGATCCCACGTACTTGGGAATCGACGTTATGCGAAGCATGGGGAGGAATGTTGAGCGTGAATCACTATAGGCATTTCACGAAGATTAGTGTCTATTCGAAAAGAAAATCCGAGACCTCGCGTAGCTCTGTGGCAGAATGCTTGACTGCCACTCAGAATGCTTGTGTTCGATTCCTGCTGGGACGCTGAAATTTATTATTCGTTGGGGGTCAGCGCTGCCTATGTCAGGTTTTTCTTAAAATCGGGGATGCCTATTGCAATGCGCCTGGTTTCCCAAGACGCAGCTGCATTACTCCCGTGGTAAAAACTAAACCATGCTTTTTCTTTATGTCGTGTTTCTGGAGGCAGAACTGAGTGAAATAATATGCTTCATTGTGCTAGCACATTTGCAGAAATATATTGTTGTGCGTTCAAATTTCACCGCAATAATTTCCTCATGATTCCATAGAGTCTAAGTCTAGATGCGGCTATGAATGCCGTCAAGAAACACTATGCTTAGTTTTTAATAATAGTACCCGGTCTCCCATGATCCCTGTCCCTTTCTGTGATGAAGGGACAGAGAACATCGCGAAATCGCATGTGCTCACGCGTATCGTTGCCTAGTCGTGCCCGGACAGAGCTCGTTGGGCCCATTTTGACCTGGCAGCTAATTACGTGGAATTGTTTATACACATCTACTCCCGGCCCTTTCATATAAGTTTGCTCAGTATATCGTTAAGACAAAAACCCAAGTGAAGAGGGTTCAGAAATAAAAAAAATTTCGCGACATAAAGAGCACATTCCACCTTGGACTGCTTCTGAATCACTTCAATCGAACATGAAAAGCTCTCTGAACTACATGTTTGACGTGTGTAAGCTGCACAATTCAGATGTCACGATAAGAAAAAAAGCTGTTTTTATACAGTGACGTGCTCCTGCGGTGCTCCTTCGGTGTACGTTCTTGACCCCGAGAGTGGACGTTGAGCTTCGTATTTGGTTGCCACGAAAGGTAAATAAAGTGATTCTTGCATGTTATATTGGTCACTATGTATTCTGCCCCGCCGCACTCGAGGCCTTTCTTAGCGCAGCTCAAGCGGAGTGGTGAGCTGGATGCAGCGCCCGGGACGCTGTCACTCGCCAAGCTTTATGTCTTTGTAGCCTCGACTCCGTTGAGTATAGAGACGACCACAACATAATTTTCGCTCATAAAAAGTGAAGAGGACCGGGTAAGCAAAAACATTGAAAAAAATTTTTGTTATCGCAGTTTTTGAGCTTCGCAGCCTTTTTGAACTTTGCAGTAATACTTTTTCTCTAAGTTACATATTCCACAACTTACGCGGTGGACTGGCACGCTTCTAATCTTACGTAACAAGAAATTTCTTGCTGTTCAAGCATCATAACCATATAGAAAAGTTAAAGTTTGCAAGCTGAGCTGCATTTGGCACATTCAAAAAAGAATGTACCCAGAACTGCGAAAACCAAAAAAGCAGAGGCATCAAGGTATTCCTATTGGGAAAGCTACATCTGGTCTGGGACGCCATAGTGGTGTCATCATTGGCAAGCACCAGAACAAGTATCATTAGGACAATAAAATAAATGCAGCCAGCATAGAAGACATGCTAAAAGATATGAGGTTCACCTATTTTCACGAGGCATTAAAGCATACCAATCACTCCGGTGGCCCTTGCTTGAAAAATGCCGAATTTCAAGTTGGTGTAAATTTACCAAAGCTCACTTGAATATTGAACCATTCGCTCATAAAAACAGAAAGAGAGAGAGATAAAGGAAGGCCAGGAAGTTGGCCAGATATTAGCATCTGGTTCGCTACCCTGCACTGGGGTGCTGGGTACCCCATAAAGAACAGCTTACAACCTCTGTTAATGAGGCAGTTAAGCCCAAACTTTCCGGAACAACTTCTCCAGAAGTACTCACTAAATGAGCTGAATGAGAAAACTCAACTCTATACGAGTTGTTAGATTGTCGTGTGGAAACGCGCTAAAACATTGTTTTCTTGGGCGCAAAACACTAAAAAACATGTATGCTCCTTTGATGGCCCAATGAGCACCCTTCAACTGTGTCGAGAGCACTCTGCTGGCATGGCTGCTTAGCAGGCGACAAATAAGGCTGGCCAGACAAGACGTTGCAACATAAAGAAGAACTAAATGATATCCATGTGAGTATCTGGCTCGTCCCTATTGAACCGGCAATCAATTACCTGCTATCTCGTTGTACCTATGAAATAATGCACATTGTCATCCTAAAACGCGAATTATCAAAACACACTTATGTTCCGTTTTCTCAGCAACCCCAGTACCAGAATAATAAATTTTGCCCAGTGTACAGAAAACGTATAGGAAACATGCCAATGCAGAATTGATGTTGTGCGAAGAAATGCTCTTATCCAACTCGGCATTCAATTGTTTAATGAGTGATAATAAGATACCAGAAATAAATCATTTACACAAATCAGCATAAACTATTCAGTGTGGAATATGCATCAGTGATAAGTGTTCTCGTATTACAATGATAGTAAAATCATTTCTGTATCTTGTATGGTTAGGGAAGAAAAGGTACATAAACTTCGAATAAATTACAGGGTGGGTGTAGGCTTATTTCGGTGCCTTGAGCGATAAACTGTATGGTGTAATATAAAAACAAGCAAGAACTTCAGGGCAAGATATGGAGACTAAGGGGGGTGAACAATCCTTGATGAAGTAGTGTATAGGTCTAGTGTAACAACGAATGTACCATGCGATGACATTTATTAAGGGCCATATGTATGTATGTCATTTGAAGCCATCGCTAAAAACCAGCAGTATCAACATTTCTTTTGAGCTTTAAAATAACCTGTTTGTATACGGGGCCGCGTGACGTGAAATAGACACAGAAGAATGCACAATGCTCTTCTTCAGAAGGCATAGAATAGTTAGGTGGTCTGCCCATCATAGCCTACGCCATCATGCATGCCACTTTTATTGGATTCATTTATTTCTTTTTTTTAACTTAAACAGCTCCTTTTCAGGCATCTTCGTTTTTTTCAGAAGTTAGGTTCAAAAAATGAAGTTAAAAACATTTCTTTTTGAAATACACTTTTCTTTGGAAATAAGGTTATTATGCTGGGACATTCAACTCTGCAACACGACTAGATACTGCCCGATGCTTTCCAAGATAACCAGCCCTTGGCATGCTCGCTAGAATTTCGCCTTCGTAACGTTGCTGTCTTCTCGCCACTTGATGACATTGCAGTCCCGTAGGTCACGGGATCGAATCCCGGCTGTGGCGGCTGCACTTTAGATGGAAGCGAAAATGCTGTAGGCCCATGTGCTCAGATTTGGGTGCACGATAAAGAACCCCAGGTAGTCAAAGTTCCGGATCGTTCCACTATGCCGTCAAGTTTCAAGTTTCAAGTTTTATTAATTCCAAAAACAAGGTACGAAATCTAAGATATACAGACGAGGGTCCCAGAGCCAGGGACTTAAGTTGGGACCCTCGGTTTGTCGATACGAATCGACGGTAAAATTTATACAGAGCAACAGAAAATTCTTACAATATACGGACATCAAAATGCACTTTATTTCACAAATCAAGGCAAACACGCAACATTGATAAAAAAACGAAGAACAAACGAGTCAAACAGGTAAACGATCACAAGTAAGGTTATTCGAGAAAATTATTTTTTACAGACTTTTTGAACAAAGGAATTGAAGTGCAACGCTCAATGCTAGAAGGTACGCATTCCAAAGGATATCGCACTGAAAGCGGAAGTTTTTTGCCCATAATCGGTATGAGCGGGGGGTAACAGGAAATTTTTATGAGCCGCATAACCTGGTCACATTATTATTCTGCAAAGACAGATGTAATAAATGGGAATGCGAGTTGATTATACTGCAGTTTGTAGAACAAGGTCACAAGATTTAACCGGAACAAAAGATTTACTGGCAAGATTTGTAAGAGCGTAGTAATGTCTAGGCGTTCGATACCGAAGAACTAGACGTGAAAATACGGATTTACTGATTTTAAAATGTGCTGTATTTATGATAAATGAAAAGCATAAGTGTTGCTCCTTGAGACTACACCGTAAGTAATATGACAATGAATGAACGCAAAAATACAGCGCCAGTAGAGCTTCACGGGAACAGAAAGGGCGAGCTTTGATTAATGCGTGGATACCAAACGCCTTCTTCTGCTTAAGATGGTTAAAGTGACTGCGAAAGGTAAGGCATGGGTCATAGTGTATGCCAAGAAAGACGACATCAGAAAAAAGCAGAATGGAATGAATACTAAGTTGTATATTAAGGGAATAGCAGATAATGACCTCTGAGCACTTTTAAACACCACAAATTTAGTTTTTGTGGGGGTTGTAACTAAGTTTTTACTGCTGGCACCAATTCATAGGGCACTTAATGCAGATTTACCTTAGAAACAAGACCAAAATGTTTTTATTAGATGAAAATATTGTTTGTGTCACCAGCGTATAGAACGCAGTGACCACGGTCAAAAAGAGCTAAAACAGCAGAAAGATCATGCATATATAAATAAATAGCAAAGGACCCAGTACTGAGCCCTGTGGTACTCTTTGGTTAACATAATTTTTGTAGAGGAGGTAGTTGCGGCGTGTACTGTGTACTGTCGGTCAAGTAGGTAATTTCTTGAGAATGTAAGCGCAGGGCCTGTTATTCTATAGAACTGAAGTTTATGCAACAAGAGCTTGATGATTTACAGTGTCAAAGGCTTTAGTGAGATCTAAAAAAATTGAACCCACTAATTTCTCTCGAATCGATACTTTTCTTTATGTAATCAGTTAGACAAAACACAGCTTGACGTCTTACCTACCTGGAACGGAAACCAAATTGGCTGTCTTCAAGCGTTTAAATTTAACTAGATATCCATTCAGAGGTTCAACAAACATTTTTCTACTAGTTTGTTGAGGCAGGAAAGAATTGAAATTGTACGGTAGTTGGGAAACTGTTGTGTTTATCACCTTTTTAAAAACTGGAAATACTTCAGCTTTTTTAAGAATGCATGAAATAAACTCTGTTGAAACATAAGGTTGATAATATGACACAGCTTATCGGAAACTAAATGTGCAAACCAGTTTTAAATGCCTTACACAATGTAATCTAACCCAGGCCCTGTACTTTTAAGATTAGCACTAGTGGCCAAAGACTTCCTGTGGTGTTATTGGAAAAGAATGAATGACTGCGTGGGTACGTCCCAGAGAAGCATACGACTGCGCATGGGCGCGGTGGCTCATATATATAAGGTTTTTTCGGGACGTTAAACACCACATATTGTTATGACATGTGCAGGGCAAGCTTACAACTTGTGCCAATCGCATTGATCTCGTATAGCGTGCTATGAGTACCCAATATTCGTAGTCATCTGCACTACAGAGTGCTGTATTTTTCGCTCTCCCCAAGCAGGTGAGCAAAAAAGTACTTCAGTGGAAATTGCTTTTTTAAAAGTAACCAAGACCTTCACCCCCTCACAGCGGCATGACTAATCTTATCTTACATCGAGAAAAAATTGGCAGATCCCACGTACAGTGGGAATCGAGCATATGCGCAGCTCGAATGAGGAAGGTTGATAGCTCACTTAATAATCAGCACAACATTACGAGAGGAAGGTAAGTTATGCCGCACATGACTTCCATGTCATGATTATCATGTTGGGACGTTTCAATTACCTTCGACATTTATTAACGTCCCCCTGATTATAAATTTTAGCATATATGAAGCCAGTGAAACTGCCGCGAACGTGCTATGAGGTGGAGCATGTATACATGTTTACATGACATATATATAATGATTATCATGTTTGGACATGTCATTTAAAATTCGTCGTCCATTCACATCACGTAATACTAAATAGCGTGACAAGTGAAACGGCTGCGAGAACGCTATGAGCGTAGCATGTAGTCATATTTCACATAAAACGCATATGATTATCAGGTTAGACGTCTCATTTACCTTCGTCGTCTCTCACTTCCGGTAATACCAATTTGGTACTTGTGAAGCGAGCGAAATGGTGGCGAGCGCGTCACGAAGGGCCACAATATACTCCGACGAAATGTTGACGAACGCGAAGGCTGAGCGCAGTGACGCCAGGCTAACAAAACGCGAACACTCAATAGTCGGACGCAAGGCGCGATCAGCGTCCGTTGGCGCTACCCGGTGGCAACCGGCACGAAATTTCACATGCGGCGTTTCGCATCTACGACATTACTTCGACAGCACCGCGTCTGCCTGTCTTTGTGACGGACAATGTGTGCGCTACAAACGCGCTGCGTCAAAGCAACGCAGCGCGGGCCTGCGAGTACATGGCAGGCAGATCTACAATGGAGCTCAGTGGGCAGATCCACTGATCTATACTAGGGGGACATTGGCCCCTGGCGTGGCATTGCTGGCGTGACGCGATGAATGAACGCTGACGCGGGCACGCACTGTGTCATGTCGCAGTGTATGGGTGCCTTGAGTGTGGCGCATATTATTATCTTACACGACACGCATCTCATAAGTATCATGTTTGCACCACTCCACATACCTTCGTCATCAATTGAGTGACGTAATACCTAATTTTGGCATATGTGAAGGTAGCGAAACGGCCGCGAGCGCAACATGAGAGCGGGATGTAGTCATGTTGTTACATGACGCGAATGTGATATTCATCGTGTTTGGACATGTCATTTACCTATGTCGTCCGTTCGTGTCACGTAACACTGAATTCGCTACATGTGAAGCTAGCGGAACGGCTGCTAGCGCAACATGAGCGTGGCATGTAGTCAAGTTGTTGCATGACACGCATCTCATGAGTATCATGTATGCACCAGTCCCATATCTCCGCCATCCATTCACGTCCCGTAACACCAAATTTGGTTTATTCAAAGCTTGTAAAACGGCCGTGAGCACATCATGAGTGTGGCATGTAGTCATGTTGTTACATGACACGCATGCCATAATTTTCATGTTAGAGTCTGTCGCTTGTGTTTGCTATGCAGTCATGTTATACCATACGAGTTTCGCAACATGTCGTTTGAAGAAGTATACT
>NW_023609114.1:0-23047 GCF_013339725.1 Rhipicephalus microplus
TTGTTAAATCATTAGACGCACCTGGTCGCGCTGCATGTGTGTCTTCTCTTGTCGGTGTGTCGAGTGCCCGCTCTAATCAAGTTCTCATAACTATTCATTCGCATCGTCTCCAGGGTGATTACCCACCATAAGATCACGGCGACACTGAGTTGCTTAGCAAAGATCGCAGACTCACATTCGCCTATTAACTGGTGCGTGATACCATACTACACTCTTAAGTTATCGAGCATGACTTGCAATAAACTTACCCAACAGGCGCCAGTAGATCCACGAGCTGCCGATCACAGGGAAAGAAGGTACCCTGGGAATCGCTTCGAAGGGCTTCGCTTGCAGCTCATGTTTCCCTGCCGAAACGCTGTCACCTACGTTAGTTGAAGTTCGCCGCACGCTCAGTACGGCAGCTGCGACGGGAAATAGCTGCCAATGTATTTTCGACGCCAGCCTCAAGCCTCTGAGACCAAACGCATGACGTCCTTCCATTCTTTAACGTAACTGCAGGAGCACTTACGTAGGAGAATGCGCGGCAAAGTCGCGTGAAGCAATGTTTACGCTGAAATCCACGTGAATATGAAGAGGCACTATCGTAACCATGACTCCTGAGTGAACGAGACGACTAAGCTGATAATATTGCTCATACCTTTGCACTATGTAATCAGCCAGTCACCGGCCTGAGGTGGCTCTTTATCGCTCCCAGTCACTGACACGTGCGAATCCGTTATGAACTTGCGCCCTTTCCTATTTCGCTTGCGAACGATGATCCACATAGTTCCACGATAATAGGCGTTTCACGACCGAGCGATGGAGTGATGGTTATGATGTACCTCTCATAACTTTGACACTCACCGCAAAGGGGGATCTGTTGTAGGCCCGTGTGCTCAGATTTGGGTGCACGTTAAAGAACCCCAGGTGGTCGAAATTTCCGGAGCCCTCCACTACGGCGTCTCTCATAATCATATGGTGGTTTTGGGGCGTTAACACCCAATTATCTATCAAATCAAAGGGGGATCGGCCAAGAAATGGGTGGCAGAATCTTTAAATTAGTGGGTTGTGTATCAAAAGTATCCAATGGAAATTAAGTTTATATTTTCTGCGTGGACGCAAAAATTATAAACTGCGAAAATTATAGGTGATAAATTTTGGCGTGGCGCGAGCGGCCATCAGGATTGACCTGGCCCGCAGGGCCTCAATAAAATCATTTCATTCAATCAATCTCTACCCTTCTCCGCCATAGGGAGGCGAAGGCACAGCCCGTCGTCGTGACTCCGCCAACTTAGGCAACGTGATACGACGTAAGTGATACGTCATCGATATGCGCCAACGACTGAGCAACGATTCTTCCGCATGCTTCTTCCTACCTCATGGCTTTCGTTCTGGCAATACCGGCCTCTCCCAGTAGTCTTTAGCTTTACCAAATGGCAGAGGGCACCACAGAAAATAAAATATGAACTGTGCGGCCAAAACTGCATCAGCGAGAGCCAAGGCGCGTTTCCTAAGGCAAAGTACCAGTCGACGAAGTCAGTGATGCGTCAGGTTGCCCATAAGCAAGTCTGCGTCACTGCGTGTAACAGGAAGATTGGTCTGGTTAAAAAATTTGGCAAGGGAATCGTTTTTCGAAAGGAGAGTCTGTGAGGTGCGCAGCTCGGTAATGTTCGGAACATGTGATTGCCGCAATCTAATGTAGGAGTCGGCAAGCTTGTTTGGAGGCGTATAAGAAAAGTCGCAGCCTGTTTACTTCCCTTTTAAGCTTCGCTTTTCAATGTTGAACGTCTTAGTGATATCCTATCCCTAATTCGTACTTACCCCAAGGGGCCCTGCAACACTTTTTGAGCATAGTCGAAAAAGTCTGCCGATTGGTAGTAGAGGCTCTCGACAATACGAGAGCCAAATGTTATATAGCGCAGCACGTGACCTGGAATTCAAAATAAATTATCAAAGTGGGTTAAAAACTGCTTTCGCTTCTCTCGACAAATGAAGGAAGACGCTCATAAATCACTCGTAGAAATCTTATCTATCAGCCATTGGCTATTTGAACTTGCGCACTCGCTCCTTACAAATATCTCCGCAGGTAGGCCGCTACTTGTCCACGCGTGCGTGCGCGATCACCTTGAGAAGCTGCGCATTCGAAAAAAAAAAAGAAAAAGTGCTCAAGAGCACGAGGTGCGGGTGATTTTTTTTTTTTTGGCCCTGCCGTCTTTATTTGTTTAGCTTCCAGCACTTTTGCCAGGGCGAGAGAAGAGATAATGCAACTGCAGCACGCGACAAATCTTTGTAACTGCACTCGCACAGGACGAATATTAAATTTTTTCCGGCAATGAATTCTTGAGGCAATGAGCTCTTCCAGTGACTTCATTCCGTGGTTACTTGAAAACATGGTTTCAGGTCTTTTTTGAAGGAACACTGAAACACCTAAAAAAAAACGAGGCTATGGTGTGGTGATGTGCAGTTTCAAACCGGCGAACTCAAACATCAAGTCGAAAATTTGCAGAAACCAACGCGAACAACTTTATTTTGCCGAAAGCAAGCAACAGGCGCCACGGCCACCATCACGAGTCTCGCCGTCACCTATGATTGGTCGAAGCACCATGACATCACGCGCTGGACGAAAGGACGGCTGACTGCGCTCGCCGGCAGGCGATGCCGGATTTATTTATGGAAATCGGATATGTTGATGTTAGTCTGGCAAACTGTGAAAGTCGTAACGAGTTCGCTGTACATCTGTACATGAATGAGCCGGTCCGCCACTGTGTAAGAGCGATGACCGAAGATAATGTCAGCGCCGAGGATGCGGCGCACGAAAGCGAGTCCCAATCAGCCGCCTTCACTCGCGTCAGAAACATAGACTGCCACATTTAATGTGCATGTTAGTGCTTGATTCAATGTAACAAACTGATACAAATCATACGTTCCACCTTAGATACTAATATGATAAGGAACAGTAGCGTCAGCACTCACTTTAGCCGCGTACCAGAAGGGTCCACACGACGCGCGGGCATCGTGCCGAAACATGAGCTGTTTGTGGATTTCACTTTTCAGAGTGCAGCGTTGTCGATGCCGTCAGTATACCACCCTTCGCAGCGTGAAAGAAGCATGCGATGAGTCAGTGTGCTACCACGAGACAAAAAAAAAACACCGCCTGTGCACTCCGTACAAATGCTTATCCAGCGAAAGCTGTAACGTGTGGTCTCGATGTTTAGCAGTGGGTTCAACCTGACGTAGCGTTGAAGCCTTCCCAAAAAAAATTGGTTACGTGTTCGTGCTTATATAAGTGAGAGACACGCGAGACTTAGGCTTACCAGAGTGTTCATTTTATATGCCTCACAATGCGCCTCACATGTTCATTATCATGGAGTGTAATGAGTGGTTAAATGCGTTTCGCAATGCGTTAATTACAGGGGTTGTTCTCGGACCATAGGTGGTTGCAGACGCCACAACCAAAGCCAATATGACACCGGCGAAACTCCCGCCGAAGCGGGTGGTATGAAAATCTATGGCACTGTCACTGATCTTCTAGAGTCGTACGTGGCACACCTCTGGATGTGGAGCTTTCGGGAAGAACTGATGCGTGCTCGGTGCCAAGACTGCGACGGAATGGATGACGTCACTCCCAATGCAGCAAATGGCGCGCGCGCTTCGCCACAACGCTGCGAACGATGGGGACTGCTTGTGACGCCACTGCCGGAGGGTTTTTTGTTTCTCTTAGCGATATACAGCTTTCGCTGTAAATAGTCACACTGAGTTGCGCTCATTGCCACAGTGGTGTCATGTGCTCGGAACTGCGCTGAAAGCTTGCCCACGCATATTTTGGCTCAAATATAGTTTTTCTGTTTGCAATACCTTCGCTTTTTTTTCTAAATTCTGGCCAGCGCTACAGCGACGGTGCGTTAAAAGCATTGACTGCCGTGCAGAGTGCCCGATTTCGATGCTGCGTACTGATATCTGTGTATGCAAGTTCTTCACAATAGGTGCTTCCGTAAGCACAGCGTTCAAATGAGGACAGAAGAGAATACATGCATAACAAAGACGAGCCTGAACATTCATGCTGGGATATTATTTGCTCTCCCACCTTTCTTTCTTTTTTCTGTGCAGTTTGATAAGATGCCATCACCTTCATTTTAATGTACTGATATGCAGCACGTCTGTATAAAAATCTCGGCATTACTGCCATGACGAGCCCAATTCAGCACAGAGCAGATGGTAAGCAGCAGAATAATGTTGTACAGGCCTAGCTCCTGAAGAAGAAAGCTATAGGGGCATGAAAACTATAGGTGCCAGTGGTTCGTTCGCTTACAATATGCGCATTAGGAAGTATTCATCTTTATCAAATATGATAGGCATCAAATAATTGAAATCAAGAAAGTCTTTATTTTGACCAAACGCTGCTATACGCGGACAGCTTGGACTTCGATTTTGCTTCATGTGGTGGCATTCGGCAGTGATTGGATGTTATGGAAGCATTTAAATGTTGTATTGATCATCGTATGAGGGATTTTCGCATCAATGCATCGATGACTCTGGATTTTGACCGAACATATTATTGAGCTGGAATCGAAATGAAGGCTCCGTGTTGCATGGTGCCGTTGGTTGGCGATGAAGGGCTCTGGTAAATATTCTTTGAAGGTGCGATCTTGAGCTGTCACTGCAAAAGGGAAATCGTTCCCTTTCGTTCGTTGCTCGTTCTGGGACCTACTGGGTTCCAGAACGAGCAAAAAAAAAAGCTTTGATGAACTGTGTCTGCGTAACAGCTCGCGTTCCACGTGGTCCATCCAGATTTGAAGTGAGCTTCGCTATAGCGAAGCAGCACCGTGAGCTGATCACGGCTGCTGTTAGCGCGTGCTCACCAACTAACTACGCCAGGGTGTCTAGCAACCGGGAAAACCGGGAAAACCGGGAATTGTCAGGGAAATGATACACGCCGGGAAAAATCAGGGAATCGTCAGGCAATGTTGCCAAAAAGAAAAACCAGTCAGGGAAAATGACTCGCGACTTGTTCCCCGGCGCGGAGCGTGCACTCAGCTCATCGTAATTGGCGCAAACAGCCAACGGGGACAGATCCAATCCAAGCCAGTGGGGCAGTAGTGCCAAGGTTGACAAGTTTGGCCTTTTTTTCTCCGTGGCCTGGCAACCTTGAGCAGTGCGCGCTGGGCATGCTGGGTATACATTTTTGTTGTTTTTGACCACCTTTTCTGCCCACCATGTTTTGAACGACGGAACCTTCCCGTGGCAGTGTTTTCATCTTTTTTTTCTGAAGAGAAGCCTTCTCACTGACGATGTCGGCGGCGAGAAAGTGCTCCTTTAATTCGGACTGGATGAACCCGAACGTTTCGGAATATGCAAGCTGGATTAAGCCCGTGCAGAATGATCCTCACAGTGCTCATTGCACACTGTGCTGCAAAACGTTTTCTTTAAGCAACATGGGAGGAACTGCAGTTTCCAGTCACGCGTCCAGCAAGAAGCATCTTGCTGGTTTGAAGTGTCGGTCGAACGCCTCGCTAACTGGTATGTTGTCCTTTTTTACGCCAGCGACGAACGCTTCGGCCAAATGTAGCGAAGACCGGACAGTCGCGCCCGAGGAGCCTGCCCCCACCACAAGTGCGAAGACATCGATGAGTGGCTTTCTTCTGAAGAGCGCTGTGACAAAGGCCGAAATAATGTGGTGCCTAAACGCGGTAGCGACTCACGGATCTTTCGGTCAACAGCGGTGTCGGCCTCGCTCTTCCCTCTCATGTTTCCGGGATGTGAAGCCGCTGAAAAACTTCATCTAGGGAAGGATAAGGTAGGGTATACGATTTGCCACGGTATTGCGCCTTACTTTCGTAAGAATCTTCTATCAAGCCTTGCCGGTGTGCCGTTCTTAGTTGTTTCATTTGACGAGTCGCTGAACAAAGTGACCCAGAAGCAACAGATGGATGTGCTCGTCCGATATTGGGATGACACTACTGATGGCACTGTGAAAACGCAGTACCTAACTTCATGCTTCTTGGGGCACACGTGTGCGGAGGACCTGGCATCTGCATTCAGGAAGGCCACAGAAGAGCTCAAGCAAGCCAAGATACTACAAGTTTCAATGGATGGCCGAATGTGAACATGAAGTTCCTGAGGTCACTGAAGAAGGAACTCAAGGAGTTGGATGAGAGTCACAATATCCTAGATATTGGAAGTGGCGGGCTGCACGTAATGAATGAAGCATACAAGGCAGGTCATGCTGCAACTGGCTGGGATGTGATAGGCTTTCTTCGCAGCAGCTACAGCTTGTTCAAATGTGTGCCTGCACTTCGTGCTGACTACGTCACCTTTACAGGAAGTGCACTATTTCCCCTCAAATTCTGTGCTGTCAGGTGGCTTGAAAATGGGAAGGTAATTACCAGGGCGTTAGAACTTCTTCCTAACCTGGTGAAGTTTGTGGAGGGCTCTGTGAAGGCAAAGAAGCAGCCTACATGCTCTAGCTACAGTGCTGTTGCGAACGCAGTGAGGGATCAGCTGTTGCCAGTAAAACTGGCCTTCATGCTGTCAAAACTGGAGCCATTTTTGGCAGAATTTCAGACTGACAATCCAATGGTGCCCTTTCTTTCAACTGCACTGCACAATATACTGCGGTCACTGCTTGCAAGGATTGTCAAGAAGGAAGTGTTTGTTGCTGCAGACACACCCGCGAAGTTGCTCAAGATTGACTTAGAGAAGCTTGAGAACTGTATACCTTCGACATTGGGTTCGCTGCGAAGAATGAGCTCCGCAAGGTGCCCAAAATGCCACAGCTTACTTTGCACCAATTCAAGAAAGACTGTGTTTCCTTTGTTAAAGCGTGCTGTCAGAATGTGGTGGAGAGGTCACCATTGAAGTACAAGCTATAGGGGTGCCAGCTGTTTGGACCCCACATTTGCATTGTCTCCGGAAGCTGGCCCCAAACGATTGACCCTGGCACTTGAAGTGCTGTCAGAGCAGCAGTGGATGACTAGTCTGCAAGCAGAGCGGACCCATCGTTCTTACATAGAGGTCTGTTCATCGAGCCTCAACCAAGAAAAATTGAAAAATTTTGACATGAAAGAGCAGAGGCTGGACATTCTGTGGCCAGATCTCTGCTCACATGATGACAAAGAGCTGCTGTCTTTTATCATGATCATCCTCTGTTTGTCTCACGGCAACGCTGCCGTAGAAAGAGGCTTCTCGGTCAACAAAGAATGCCTCGTCGAAAACTTGAAAGAAGACTCGCTGATAGCACAACGACTGGTGCATGATGCCGTGTTGGCAGCAGGCAGCGTGGAAAAAGTTCTAATTACTGACAAGATGCTGCAGATGGTTCGGAATTCCTACAGCGTCTTCAGAGAGGAACTGCAGAAAAAGAAGGCAGAAAGACGAGTGGAGTCAGTTGTTCAGAAGAACAAAAAAAGAGTGGCTGCTCTTGTCAAAGAACTGGAAGAAAGGAAGCGAAGGCTGCTTAGTGACTCGCTGACGGAAGCTAGTCTCCTGCAAAAAAATAGATGCTCTTAAGAAGTAACAGATGAGTGCTTCAAGAACTCTTGTGCAGTGGCTGACACAAACAGCAGAAGCCGATGTGTGTTTGCATAGACTTTGTGCAATAATACTCTAGTCAGCGACTACAATTTTCGGTGAATTATTTATGTTTGCGCTCTAAATAAAACAATGTTTTGTCGTCTGCACTAATGATCTTACATGTATTGCCGCCTATGCAGAGGTCAGGGAATTTCACTTGAAATTGTCAGGTAAAACCTGGAAAAGTCAGGGAACCTTAAAATAATAATTTTCTAGACACCCTGTACGCGCTATTATGGGACATAAATAGTCTTACAGCCTTGCCTCGGTTTTCTTTTCGCGAAGGCAGCTTGTGGTGGCTGCGAGGGCCCCCTCAGGTGCGGAAATGCAGAAGGAACCACGCCACTGTTCAGTCGCACACGCTTGATCGTCAGTCCCTCTGACTTTCTCATTGGTTTGAAGTCTTTTCTTTAAACTGCAGCGGCCCATTTTGCAGTCATCTTCTGGTCACCAGGAAATTTTGAAAAGCGACCTGATGCTGACCGAAAGTTTTATGGTACCCATATGCTGAGCAGAAATTGGTAATCCTTCGACCCCGCACAAACACAACTAGTGAATGTCGGATGGCGAAGGAGGTGAGGAGGAGGTAAGTTTATTTACAGAAAGGCAGAGAGGTCGGCCTGAGCGATAGCTTGCTCTAGCCTGCTACTCTACACTGGGGGAACGGAAAGGGGAAAAGAAAGATTAATGGATGACGATGGTGAGATAGAGAGGTGAGTATGTAGTGTTCTTTCTAGCTGAGACACATTTTATAGCCGCGCACATAGCGAAAGTCTCTAATTATAAGGACAGAACGGTGCAATGGCTAGAAATCCTAACAAACTGACAGATGTGATGCTATGCTAGGCAGCAGATCACAGCAGAAACAAGGTACAGTCCTCAAGTAAGCAAGCTGGGCTGACTGAGCGACGCAGGCGACCCAGCTTGCTTACTTCAGGATTGTGCCTAAGTTATACAAGGGGGGGTCATTCCTTTGGTCAAAGTTTGCTCGCTTATAGCGCCTTTGTTTATTTGAAAATCGCGAAAGAAGACATCGTGTGCATCTTGTATTAGGTCGCAAGTACCAAATTCACATCAGATTCTCGAATACAAAACCGCTTCAGTGTCCCTTTAGTGCATAGTTATTACTGCATGCTGCTACTCGAGAAGTTTAAATTGTGCATTACTACAACGTTATCGATAAAGTTGCAAAAGGCTTGTGTCAGTGAAGCTTTCGCGTATAGCTGCATTCTGTGTGATGAGTAGCATGCTTGAAATCATGAGCAATTAGGCGCGTGATATCTTTT
Source organism: Rhipicephalus microplus (assembly GCF_013339725.1). Taxonomy (NCBI): domain Eukaryota; kingdom Metazoa; phylum Arthropoda; class Arachnida; order Ixodida; family Ixodidae; genus Rhipicephalus; species Rhipicephalus microplus. The sequence goes on from NW_023609114.1 coordinate 8,835, forward strand.
CGAACTTGCTATGCGCCCAATATGGGGAATAACGTGTGTGCCTTTTGTAATTGGTGGCATGACTTTAAACCATGAGGTCGTTACGATAATCACCAGTTCTAATGACCGATGGCAATGTACGCTTGTACCACGAAATATTGCTGTGATAGTACATGGTGTGCCGTGAAGCCTGCATACAGGGCGCGTGTGTTTGTAAAGCCCTCCCAGAGTGCACATGAACAATATTTCACTACATTATCAAGCAGATGAAATTATTTCAATGAAGACGGGTGGCTGGGTGGTAGAACAGGTTATTTCCACGTTAACGGCCTGCGGTTCAATGGTCATTCAGAGCCGAAATTTTTGTGATTTATTTTATTTGCGTCTCTCAATTTTTCAGTCACGCTTAATAATATTATTTTTTCGCACACAAAGAACGACGTCCACGTCAACGCAGACACTGACAGTGGAATTTCTGCAAAACGAGCTCTTAAATGCTGTCACGTTAATCGTCTCCCTCTACGTTTTCTGTCTCTCTTTCTATATTTAGTCCTGCCTCATCTATCGCTGCAGTCAGGTTCCAGCTGCTAGATCTTAAGAGCCATAGAACTGTCATCTTTTACTTCGTGCTCCCCCCACCTCACATTTATTGCGTATATTTTCTCAAAGATAGCCCCTACAGCTGATATACACACCTGCTCGGCGGGACCTTACAAGCCAAGTGACGATGTCGTGTGGTGATGTCGCAAGACGTAATGTTGGCACTGCTCGTGTTGTGAACGCCGTGCGGGGATATTTTAGACTCGACAATCACTCGCAACGTTCAGTCCACTTCTGTCCTGCTCCAAAGCATAATGTTCTAAGTGTGAAGTAAAAAAAAGGGAGGGAAACGAATGAAGGAGTCCATTTTTTTTCCTCAGACAGAATTTAACGAAACTCTAAAAACCTGTTGTGTAGCCATAGAGTGGCACATCGGGCATATACGTCTTCCAAAATATCTTTCAGCCATTCAAAACTGTTGGATAGGGCGTGTTGGCCCAACATGATTATGAGTCTAAATTAGCGACACCCACAGAAGGGGACACAAGAAAGGGCACAGAGCGCTGACACATCAGCGCTCTGTCTCTTTTCTTTTGGTTCCCTTCTGTAAGTTGCGCAAACTTGCACTCGTGATCATATTTTCCATGAGATACAGAGCCCAAAAAAGACACTCGTCAATTCTTCGTATCAAGGACTTCCCCCCTTCGAAATAAGTTCCTTCTTACGCCACTGCAAGCTACAACGAATTCATTCAAAGTATAGGGGACATTTTATCGGTACACTTCTCAATTTCAGAGTCACCATTTTGTTGGAAGCGAGATGCTATAGACTCGTGTGTTTCGGTTTAGATGCACTCTAAAAAATAATAAACATCATGTGGTCGACATTTTCGGAACCCTCTATTACGGCGTCCCTCATAACCCTATGCCTAATGGGACGTTAAAGCCCCAGCACATATTATTATGTAGGGCAGGCATTCGCGCCTTTTTCGACATTCCCAGACTGCCACCCACTTTCGTTAGGCACCGGCGTGCCATGCGTGTGTATGCGAAAACCAATGAAAACGATTATTTTTCTCTTTTCCCCGAAATGTCATTCAATATTTCGACCAGACCATTTAGAGCACTCGTAGCGTGCTCAGCACCTTCTGCGTGCTGAAAAGCTCGAACTAATCGTTGCGGCGTGCTTTCTTGACGACAGATTATCAAGATCAGCCTCAATGGTTATGCGAATGCAAATAGGCTTTATGGCTACTCAAAACCACTTTACGTACGAGTCGTCCCCAATCGAAAAACGTGCAGGGCCCTCTGTAATAAATCGATGAACCTCCAATTGCTATGCTGGTTCACAAAACATTGATTAGAACTCACAGGAAAAAGCACCGGCATAAAAAGTTCAATTATTTATAATGTAGCGGACTCGCCTAGTAGACGCAAGCATATATCTTATGGCAAAATCCCTATAAGTGTCTCCTTAAGCGGTGACTACAAAGGGACACTGACATGAAAATTAGCTGTTGTCGTTTTCTGCGTCGAATGAAAGGCCGAACTCTTGAGAGCCTTAAAAAATTGCTGCGACGCGTCAGGGCACCCTGCAAAAGTAATTACGGCATTACACTTTTTTAAAAGCTAGTTTCGGTTCGTACTGTGGCCAGACGTCGGAATGCTGTATGAGGCTCTCGTCACAGGCTCACGCAAAATATCGTGAACTTCTCATGGCTGTTCTGCCTTTCGGATCAGTTTGGGCCTGCACGAGCGGCCATTGTGAGAGTTTTGGCACCTGACGCCATCGGAACTAGTCCAGACTGCTGCCTCAAGTCACCGAAATCAGGACTGTAGCCTGACTTCAAGCTAGTGTCGACGCCAGCAGTTGTGCCATGGGAAATCGGCTTTGAAAATATGTATCTTATCAGTATCTGCTGAGCTTCACTCTTGCTCAGAGCCTTATCTGGATACAGGGGGTTCGTATGGAGAAAATTGGTCATCGTGAAATGGTGTCAGTGCAACATTTTGGGACGAAACACGACAGGTAATGAAAAGGTGCCTGCAGGGAGAGGAAACCGTTGTTGCGCCGTTAAAGTCACACTAGTAGATCGTCAAATAACAGCATCGCTTTGGTCAAGGGTGAGCCGACCCAGGAGGTCATGCAGGCCCTCGTCATGCACATAAATATTTATTCGGAGAAGGGAGGAAGGAAGAATGCAATCGTCTAAGAATGAGAAAGTAATTCATTGCTTAGTGTCACACTGTGGTCAGTTATCTGTTTCAAGAACTCAGATCCTCGCAAGTATAACATAACGCGTAACCAAGTATGCAACAGGTGTTCGCCTTGAAATAATGCACTCTAATATGCTTCCGAACTTTGACTTTTTTGGTTTTAACAAGATGATGAGTTGTGATATTTTTATGGCCCACTTAGATCGATCGATTGATGAGAGGCTGTCGGGAACTAAGGTATTAAAGATCTTCAGGTTTGTGGATGATTATTTGGTTTTTTTGAAGTGTGATGCCAAAGAGTTTCAAAGTGTTGCTGTTTTGACATTTGGAGCATTTGAGACAGTTTGTCAGCCTCTGAAACTAACACATGAAGTGCCCTATTGGGATATGCTCAGGTTCCTAGATCTGTCGTTGCAATTTCAAGATGACCACGTTTGTTGGTTTTATGAGCCCAGGAGCAAAAAGCCATTGCTGCCTTTCTCTTCTGCCCATACCAAAATAGTGAAGAGGTCTGTTGCACGAATGTGCCTTTTTAATTCGTTGAAGAAGTCCTGTTTTCACCTCATCAAGAAGAGGTTTGAGCATTAAGTTTTGTGACTGAAGGCAGCAGGCCACCCGCAACGAATGGTTATAAGCGTCGCTGAATTGCTACATAGGGACCTAACGAGAAAAATTGGCAGCGTATTAACACTTCCCTGCAGCAGCGTAAAACGGCTGTTGTACTCTATATCCATAGTGTGGCACACAATCTTAAAAAGATTGGTAATAAAGTGGGCGTCCGAGTGGTTATGTCTGCTCCTGAAAAATGGTCCAGAATATGTCACCAAACTTGTCCTATTTCAAAAGAAAAGAAAGGTTGCCAAATTAAGCATCGCAATAAATATGTTGAGTGTGCACAGTAGGTTGTTTACAGAGTGCCCCTGTCATGTGGTCTTGTTTATGTGGGAACAACCGAAAGATGCATTAATGAAAGGCTAAAAGAGCACCACAATAAAGTGCAGATGCGTACCGATAGTCACTTGGCGATTCATTGTAAGGAGTGCGGTTGTGTGCCTTATTTTGATAACACGTGCGTGCTGTATCGGGACAGAGATTTGTTAACCCGTTTGATAAGAGAAGCGGCTGAAATGACACGCGATGATTTTGATTGTGTTAGTGCACCCTCTATCTCGCTCACGCGGAACGAACTATGTATTTTGGATGGGGTGATAGACAATAACGGATAGGAATGTACGGGACTCGCACGGGTGCTTTTTGTTGTCTACCATTTTTTATTCTTTTTCTCTTTTCACCCCCTTTATAAACTCTGACGTTTGCAATAAACGTTTAGTTGAAGTTGAGCGCTTGTCTTGTGTGTTCCTTGTAATAGTGGCTGCACTTCCTAGCAAGATGGATCCTTACCAACGGGCCCGATACAATTGTTTTTTGAGTAAGGATAATTGGGCTACACGTTGAGTAACGTGAAGATGGCATTTAGGGAATTATTTTTTCTACACCATGGGAGGAATTAAAGTGACTGCTCCTGCAAACTGTTACGGTCCGGCCAGCTACGAATTCGAGAAGCACGTGTTCTCTGAACGCAACGGGAAGCCAAGCTTGCCTCGGGACTGATACAGTGTGGGCTCGTTGGTAACGCGTGGTGAGTAGAGGCATTCCATGGGGTAAGCAAACAACCGAATGAAAGAAAACGCACACGGACACACTCGGCGCTTCGGGAAACCTCCACACTATTAGCAGCCTCGTTGGGAACTCTCAGTACCACTCAAGTGCTTTCATAGTATAACTTTCTTTTGCACGTGCAAAACACAGAGCCAGAAAGAAATAAGTGTATATATACCAACAGTGGCTCGTTGTTCTTTGTTAGACACAATATCAATGAGAACCAACGGATAATTTTTCCAAGGAAAGTATAGCGAATGTAACTATAAGCCATTGTAATGTAATTGTGAAGAAAGAAAAGTGGACGAAAAGATAACTTTCTACCGGTAACCGGTAAGATCTGAACCTCCGACCATTAAATGACGCGGTGGATGCTCTACCACTGAGCTATGGTGGCGGTCATCCCCCATGCACTTTATAAGGTATATATGTGAATTTAAAAGGACACTAAAGGCAACTATTAAGTCGACGTTTATTGTTGAAATGGCGGTCCAGAAACCTCGTAGTGTTAATTTTGTGCCAAGGAAGGGCCTATATTGAAATAAAGTCACGTTTTAGTGGTCCGCATTGGGTTAGCGCACTTCAATTTACCCGCCTCAAGAAGCGAACCGACCAGACCGACTCACGTTACTCTTTCCGGGCACAACGATGCCCGGCTTTACTGCACTAGTAGCAGCAGACAGAAAACAGCGTGAGTCACCGCAGCAACAACGGTCATTGATCAATTTCCCGTCATTGGCTTCGAGATAGCCGAAGTTTTTTGTTTCGACTGCACCCCGCTAGATAGCACCACATGTGACGCATGTAACCACGCAAAAATTTAATTTTTGAACCACTCGCGCCATTCCCCTTAGTAACTACCGGTGGTTCTTTTTTCTATGAATCAAACAGAAACGAACAAGCAGCATTTTATTGCGCCACTTGATTCACGGAAAGTTCTTTATTTTGTGCAGTTAGCTCAATCGCACGTGATTAATTGTAGGCGGTCCGTCTGATCTCATAACGATAATTTTCAAAATGTCCTACTGCGGCACTTGTGTTCCTGTGCATTTACCTTAATTTCTCGGTAAGCAGGGCACTGTTGTTGATAATATTGTCGTTTTAAACGTTGTCATGCATTGAGCTTCGGATCTCACGTAAATTGTTATTTTACTTTATTGTTCTTTTAAACGTTGAATGGATGGTTTGATATTGCTGTACCCTTTAGATCGGGCGGTGGTTCACGCCACCAAGCCGTAATACTTAGTGAACCAAAACTTGATTTTTTTTCCTCTAAATAGTTAGGGTAGAGGACTCGTACTTTGCAGCGAAGGGTTCAACTTTCACTCGTGCCTTGACTTCCGCCACAAATCAGATAACCTCCTTCTTGCAAATTCTACCCACTTAAAGTCTAATTTGCCCTCCCTGTCTCTGAACCCCAGTGCGTTGAAAAAGTCTGCGCCATCATCCTGAACTATAGGGTGAAGCTCTTTACAGAACATTATCAAGTGTTCGGCAGTTTCCTCTTCCTCTCCACACGCACTGCATACCGTGTCTACCCCTTCGTATTTGGCCCGATATGTCTTGGTTCGATATACTCCCGTCCTGACCTCAAACAGTACAGAACTACCCGAGTATTATCATAGATCATTTGATTTGATTGATTGATATGTGGGGCTTAACGTCCCAATATTATAGATCCTTTCCTTGGTAATTTCCTGCTTAAAACTTCGATAGATCTCTAGTGCGGACTTCTTAATCATGCCAATTATCCACATATCAGTCTCGGCTTCCTTCACCTTCGTCTTAACCGATACTTCTTTTTGGTTTGGCCCCCTGCTGTTTTCTAAGTATTTACCAGTCAACGTTTTGGTTCGCTTCCTCCATTTTGTATCGACATTCTTTATGCACAAGTAGCTGAATAACTTCCTAGCCCAATGCTCCTCCCCCATTTCTCTCAATCACTTCTCAAATTTTATCTTGATACTAGCTTCCCTGTCCTCAAATGATGTCCATTCCATATCACCTTGTACTCCCTGATTTGGTGTATTTTCTGAGCTCCCAAGGCAAGCCTACCTATTCCAAGTTGCTTAATTTCTAATTTTGCTTGAACTTCTGATCTCATGCTCAAGACCGCATTTGCGAACGTCAGACCACGAAACATCACCACTTTCCTTATTCCTCTCACAACATCATATCTATTGTAATTCCACAGTGCCCTGTTTTTCATTGATTGATTGATTGATTGATTGATATGTAGGGTTTAACGTCCCAAAACCACCATATGATTATAAGAGACACCGTAGTAGAGAGCTCCGGAAATGTCGACCACCTGCAGTACTCTAAGTGCACCCAAATGTGAGCACTCAGGCCTACAACATTTCCGCCTCCATCGGAAATGTAGCTGCCGCAGCCGGGATTCGATCCCGCTACCTGCGGGTCAGCATACGAGTACCTTAGCCACTAGACCACCACGGCGGGGCCCCTGTTTTGCATCACCGCTGCCTTCCTGTTACCTTTAGTCGTCACATATATTTCGTGTTGCCTTAGGTACTAGGGCTCATTGCTTATCCATACACTCATATATTTGTATTTATCTGTTATCTCTAGTGTGACGTCCTGTATTTTAAACTCACTAACTTCATTATCATTAAAAATCATGACTGCTGATTTATTCTTACTGAATCTGAAATCTAACATATCTCCCTCATTACCGCAGATGTCGATCAATCTCTGCAAATCTTCCTTGTCGTCGGTCACTAGCACTATAATATCTGCGTAAATCAATGCTGGTAGTGCCTGTACAATGAGTTTTCTTTGTTTGAAGAAAGAGAGGTTGAAGCCCAGCCCACTACTCTCTAATTTGGCCTCTAATCCTTGTAGGTACATCATGAATAACAAAGGTGACAGAGGACACCCCTGCTTAAGCCCCCGTTTTATCTCTACAGGCTTGGATACCTGTTTTTCCCAAATTATAACTGCCTTGTTACCTTTATAGATATCCTTTAAAAAATCAGTGACTCCATCTTCCACACCTAGTGTGTCCAGTATTCCCCACAAGTCTTCTTGAACCACGCTATTGTACGCTCCCTTGATATGCAAAAATGCTAGCCACAGGGACCTGTGTTCCTTTTCTTCTGTTTCGATGCACTGTGTCAAAGAGAACAGATTGTCTTCCAACCTCCTGTGTTTCCGAAACCCATTCTGCAGTTCCCCCAGCACCCCCTCACCCTATATTCATGCCTGCAGTCTCTTTATGATCTGCATCGCCAGCCTGTAGACCACTGATGTCACTGTTATAGGACGGTAGTGGTCTATGTCAGCTTTGTCCCCCTTCCATTTATAGATCATACTCATCCTGCTGAGCTTTCCATCCATCGGGGACTTCATCATCGATTATTATTTTGCTCACTGCCTCTCTCAAAGCCTGCTCTGACTTCGGACCTAATATCTTCATCAGCATAATTGGAATGTCATCTGGGCCTGTTGATGTACTGCTAGGAACCCTCTTCTCATCCCTTTTCTATTCTCGTTGTGAAAATGGAGCCATTCCGCCACTTGATTCATCCTTGTCTATTGTGGTGCATAAAGCGTTTCTTTGTTGAAAATTTTCTGTCACCCTTGTTCATATATATTCAATAGGTTCATTCCCTTCTAGCCTAGCACCTTGAGCTGTACATATAAACCTCTGCTCTAGGCTCGTCTCATTTCTTAGGGAGTTTAGATGGTTCCAAAATTTCGCAGCTGCCTTTCTATATTTTTATGTACTTCTGCCAGCCGCTGAGCTTCCTTTCTTCTAATCTTTTCAATGATCACAAGGGATGCATCCTTTCTACAGCTTAGAAAGATTTCCCATTTTCTTTCAACATCATCTGTCGGTTCACCCCTCTGCTTAGCATGTCTGTGTTGCCTAGAGGCTTTCTGATGTTTTGCTATGCCTCTCTTAAATTCCTCATCCCGCCAACTCTTGGGTTTGTGTCTTCTTTTCCGAAGTGACTTGTCACGTGCCTTAGCAAGCTCTAGCTCAAAGAGTTTAATTAGATTCCTGTATGACCACACTGTTTTATTATGCTCAGTGATTACTTTCTCGACTTGTTTAGTAATAATTTCTATTTGCCTTTCTGAATAAAATTTTCCTGTAGTTGCTCATCTTGTCTCCTTCCCACTTTCTGTGCTCTTCCAAAACTTAGCTTGATATGTTTGTGATCCCTACCCAGACTTTTGGAGCCGCCTTCATCTATGTGCATTCCCCTGAGCTTATCATACATCCTATGTGACATTAGTGCGTAATCTATCGTCGACTGCAGCCTTCCTACCTCCTATGTTATTTGCCCTTCACACTTCTCGGTACTGTTGCAAATGATCAAATCATGCCTTTCACACATATCCATTATCATTTTGCCTGTTGGGTCGGTATACCCATGTATATGTTCGCTGCGCATTCATATCTCTTAGCATAATTATCTCGCACTCTCCTCCTAACTCCTCAAAGTCCTTTGTTATACACTCTACCATTGCCTGGTTTTCTTCTCTGGTCTTTGCTTCCATCCACAAGTACACCAAACCAAGTAGTGTCCTCTGCCCTGTCACTTTCCCTTTTAGCCATAAATGTACCTTGCACTCCTGCTTGACCCTTTGCCAGTCTGTACTTTTATGAATAAATGCCCCAATACCACCCCCTTTCTGCTGACTTCTGTTCTATTACAATATTCCCATGCGTATTCCGGATTGTTAGGAGGTTGTTCCATGTCTCTAAGATGTGTTTCTACCAAACCGCATACCATCGGCTTCTCCTCCCTTAGCTGTTCTTCCATCTCTTCCCACTTCAGCCTGTTTCTGCAACCCTGCATGTTGATATACCCTATGTCTGAATGGGCTCGGTGCTCGTGGCTACGTCTATTTCTGCCCAGGACTCTACCTATCCTTAGATACTGGTGCCACTTCGGAATCGTATCTGTCCATACCACCTGTCAAAGAGTCTCCCTGGTTGTTTTCCTCGTTACTAGCTATCCTGCACCCCGAAGAGCTCGCGTGCCCACCCAAAAACCTACTGCGCGTCCTGCAATTCGCCAACCCACCTCATGACCTAGTCTCCCATCGAAGTGAATTCTGTCTCGTTGAAAACCACCCCACCTATGCACCTCTCTGTTTATTTCCACTACCTCAAAGCCTTTCTCTCAACTCATCCGCCATATTTCTCGGTTTGCGTTGACGACCGCTCTTTGTAGGTTGTCGTTACGCACCGGTACCTCCGGTATTGTGCATATCACTACCTGTACCTGAGAAGACGTGGCGCGCATGTCGTCGACCCTTTTTACCAGCGTGGTCGCTACTGCTGCCGTATCTTCACTTAGGACATCGTTTAAACCATCTGAAGATTATCACGAGGTTTCTTCTATCAGCGGTAGTTTTGAGTTTTGTGTTCGCTTGCCTCATGACTGCGTCCAGCTTGCGTCCTGGGAACGTCCCTACTGCAACCCTCTTGTCACTTCTTACCTTCTCGTTGATTGCTTATGCGCATCGATTTAAGTTCGAGTGCCCAGCGATTATCACATGCTGTTACTTTTCAGCTGGAGCGTCCTGCACCTGGGGGTTACTAGCACCTGTGGACGCTGGCTGCTTTGTGCCCTCCCAGCCCCACCACTACCTCGCTGAAGCTGGGCCTTGGGACAATTGAGCTAGCTTAACCTGTTTTTTCCAAACTTGCTTGCTCTTTCTTCTCCGCCGTTCTGGTTGCCGGTGCCATACTGTTCTCTCAATCGGCCTGCTACTTTGTTCAACTTGGCTAGTGCTTCCATGGCGGACTTCAGCCTTTCTCCCAATGCCCTCGTTTTTTCTTGCTCTTCCACCAACGCAGTCTCCAGCTCGGTGATTCTGAACAGCCGTTCACTCTAGGCAGCCATCGTTTTCTTCATTTTTTCCTCGACCTCACATTGCCTACACTTCGCGTCAGTCTCTTCTTCATTTGCTTCTGCATTTGGGTCTATTTTCAAACTCACCCCGCATCGTGAACACTTTACAGTCATTTTGACCATATCTTTATGACACCAATGGTCCTTAAGACTTGTCTCACTCAATAATTACAAAACACGATCCCTGCCCTACGAGAAAGTCTAAGCTACAAACATTTGCGTGTTCAATGTACGTGCACCTCCCCACGGGGTGGCAGGACAAAAAACAGAAAAAAACAAACACACACACACAAGCACAAACTAGTAAATACCTGGTGACTGACCCCCGGAAAAGCCGTGTAATGTATTAAGTGCTACATTGATTTCAACTGCTGCCTTATTAATTTTAAACGCAAGCTCAAAACATGCATAACCACTTATCTGCGCAGTCTATCGAGAGCACTCAAAAACACGTCCATTCACCGTGCCAGACCGAACTGAACTGAAACCTGGGAGCTTCATTCAGTGCCACCTGATGCCACTACGGCGAGTGTGAAATACTCTTATTGCTTGTTGTCGGCGTCACGTAGTACGTGTTCCTATTACAAGATGACGTCTGACCAATATCCTTTGCATACCACCTCATGACATGAAGTCTGCGAGGACGAGACCCTCGCTATGTATGAAGCAAAGTCTAAACTTATGGGCTCGTTTTTCTTTGTTAGACACTGTGTTATTGAGAACTGAAAGACAGTAATGCCAAGGAATATATAGGAATTCCTATTGGTAAGAAAGGGGCAGACGAAGGCTAAAAACGTTTTCTGTGCGCTAGAAAATTATAATTTAGATACATAGCAACACGCCAATCTATCAGTTTTATTGCTTTCATACTTCTGCCGTAAAAACGTATCTCAGGCAGCGTCTCAAACCTGGAGTAGTTTGTCTTCTAGAACAGCTTGTCAGGAGCAGTAAAGCAACCGCTGCTTTGAGGATTAATGGGCGGCGATAAAAAACGGACCTAGGGTGTGATCATCCCGTTGTTCTCGCAGAAAGCCGGCCGCGTCGAGAAACGTGCTAGTAAAAGCAGTGAGAAGTCGTAAAAGCTGCGTCGGTCACCCTTGCACGACCGACCGTGAAGCTGTATTCCTGAAGGCGCAGTGCCCGACGTGCTAGGCGACCAGAAGGATTACTCAAACCGACCAGCCAGCATAAGAAATAATGGTTCGTAATTATCTTCAATAATCTCCCAGTGAAGATAACAGCTAAAATTTCGTACTGCGAAAACAGCGGCCAGGCATTCCTGTTCCGCTGGGCGTATGATTACGTTCAGATTTGCTCAGGCAACGGCTGAAATATGTGACGAAATCTTCTCTGCCATTTCTGTGTTTGGCAAACACAGCTCTTACGCCGATATCGCATGGTTGAGAGAATGCGGCGTCACACTCTGGTGTCCACTGGAAGGCCGCATCCTGTCGATTGGACACTTGTCAGTGTGTACACTATCTCGGAAACCACGGAACAAAACGAGGAAAATACGAACATAGGGCGAAAAGTGATCGAAGTTCTCGTGCATACTGCGTTTGTTTGAACAAACGCACCACTTGAATCTTACTATAGCCTCATGTCTGACGCCATCCTTGTCGACTGAGTGCCCCAAGACGAGTCTTTGGCGTTCGCCAGAGCGACATTTCTGTGACATTTCAGCCAGGCTAGATTTTTCGAGGCAGTCGAGAACAATGCTAAAGCAGTCATTATGTTCTTCAAATGTACGGCCAAAGCTGACGACAACATGCATATCTCCTGCTTTCAACCGCGTAACACTGCATCCATAAAGCTTTCAAAGGTGGCAGGTGCCTTTCATAGGCCAAAAGGCAAAACATTAGGTTTGAATACGTCATCTGGAGCAACGAAAGCAGTCTTTTCCTTGTCTTCTGGTGACATGGATATGTGCCAATCGCAAATCAACTGTCGAAAAAGAAAAGTTGGAGTGTAAGCAATCAATTACACCATCATTTCACGGTAGGGGATATACATCCTTTTCTGTCACGGCGTTTAGACGCCTGTAATTGTATACCAAAGACCTCCACCACAACTGTTACAGCAAATTGCGATGAGATGGTTTTATCTAGAAGTCATAGACTATGGCTATTTATGGTTGTTGCCGACAGCGCCCTTGCAATACCTTCGTTCTTCTGTTCTCCTTGTCTGCCTTTCGCATGTTTGTTACCATATCATAAAAACGTTTTATGGCCTTTGAAAGGCCTCCTCGACTGGTCATGCCCCATAAGCTCCGTATCTGTGGAGGTATTTATTATTATTATTATTATTATTATTAGTAGTAGTAGTAGTAGTAGTAGTAGTAATAGTAGTAGTAGTAGTAGTAGTAGTAGTAAATCTTGGGAATCCTTCACGCCACCGGGTTGGGACAGTGTCGAAGTGCATGCCGTCTGAAGTGACTGCTTTCTACATAGTTTGTAGAACTGCTATGTTGAAGGTTTCTGCGTTGTTGTATATATTCCCCTTTATTTTTCACTTCCTTTCCATGACTTTCGTCTTGTCTCTTTATTGTTCGCATTTTGTGCTGATCTCTTTTTTATGTGTCCTCATTCTTTTTATTTCATTCTTATGAAGAGTCAATGCCTCCTAAAAAAGTATTCCTCGAACATCGCTCCCTTTTAAATTGGGAGCTTCCTGCCGGCACGCAATTTCGCAGGCTATGACTCCTGCCATGCGTTGCGACCGTCCACCACGTGCGAACGCTCGCCTTCGTACTGCTCTATCACGTGACATCACAGCTGCTCGAATGCAACTTCGAGAGCCTACTGTGTTCGCAGAGGGCAGCCGCCATTGCCTTCGTACCGGAGGGAGGGGGGTACAATGATAGGGTAGGGCAGCACGTTCGTGGCTCACGTTACAGGCATATAGTTTTTAGGAGTCATCGGAAGGGTGTCTGTATTTGTTTCATTGATATGTGGGGCTGAAGTCCTAAAACCACCATATAATTATGAGAGATGCTGTAGTGGAGGGCTCCAAAAATTTCGACCACCTCGGTTCTTCAACGTGCACCCAAATCTGAGCACACGGGCCAACAGAATTCTCGCCTTCATCACAAATGCAGCTGCCGCTGCCGGGATTTCATCCCACGACCTACGAGTCAGCAGCCGAGTACCATTGCCACTAGACAGAGTGTCTGTACTGTATTGTTTATTTGTAGTATAATATTTTTGCGTGCGCCTGCACTATCGAGTAGATAAGCTGAAGTGATGCGCGCCTGCAAGCATCATCATCGGCGCATGCTCACCACTTTTATTCAATTCTCCCTACCGGGTATGATACGTGTGCGAATAAAGGCTGGTGCTTTATCCCTGTCTGCTGAAAACTGGTCAGCGTTGTCACTCAGTCGGCGCAGCAACCGATACATGCACTAAGACCTCATAATTGTCCCTGGTCATGTTAAATAAAGTATTGATTATTATTATTACTCTTGATAAAATTAATATTTTCTTATTTTTTATTATTATTGCGCCTTCATTCAACTTTCAGTTACACGCAGTCTTCTTTCTTCAGTAATTCATCTTTGGGAAAGCGTTGGTCCGCGCTTTTTTAATGTCTCTGCTGCCACACATCAAATGAAATGCAGTGTGTGTTGCCCTCACAAGACGTTTGCTGTTCCGACTATGAATATACAAAGAATTAAGAATTTTTTATCTTAAGATGAGTAGTTCGACGCTGCTACGGAGTTTCACCGAAGAACTATTGTTTACTTCTCGTACTGGTGACATTCAATTACGATTTCACTTTTCACGAACACGGAAGTTAGCTTTCGAGAGCCTTTAAACGCTCCGTCTACCGCCTTTTTAATTTGTGCGGTGAAAGTGCTTTATTTATTCCCCTATGAGCATTGTGAACATTTCGGAAAAGTCGTTGATTGTATTCATGATTGTGCTTC
>NW_023609115.1:0-23290 GCF_013339725.1 Rhipicephalus microplus
TCTCCTCTCTAACACATAGGTCAACTTTCCGCCTAAGACCGCCGACTCACACACATGTCGGCTCTCCGACATGGGGACTCCTCTCTCGTAGGACCGCCGATCGCGACGCGCCGCAGGCTCTTTTATTTGCACCGGGTCCAACCAAAATGTCCAATCAGAAGCGCCGCTGGTCGTCAGGGCAGATTCCTCCAATGGGGTCGCCGCGCCATGCGCAGACCACCAGACACGAGGACGCTGGCTCGCTGTCACGTGCGCAGCTGACTCAATGCACGTGGGCCAGAGGGGCGCCGCGCGTGTTCACGCCGTCGAGTTGATCGCGCCAGGCGGATGCGGGCTGGCCTTGACCCAGATTGCCTTTTTCAGAGGCACGGACGTTTGACGAGGACTCGCTGGCATAAACAGCACCCCCGCCGCCAGACAAGCACCGGAAAGACGAGCTGCTTCCACGGGGCTCGGATGTCAGGTGCGCTCGTTCGCCAGGTCCCCTCCAGGTTCGCCTCCAGGGCCATGGGGAGAATACAGCTCCAGACTGTTCCGGGAACACGTCCCATTTTTGACGACGGATCCCAGCTCCACTGGCTTGTCGCCACAACTTGTCGACCAGCTTCACTCGTCTCTTCTGACCATCTTCGGTTTCAGCACTTGTCGATGGTTCTGCAACTTGCCAAGAACGGATCGACAACAGACAACACACGACACCCGCAAGTGCCTTCGGTCACCCGACAGAACACCAGACAAAGTATAGTACAACATATACCTATCTACGTGTCTATAGGAATTTTGTTCCCTCTACATCAAGAGGCACATGTGGGACACAAGACTCTTAAAATGACAACTCAATTTTTTCCCACGTACAACAACGTAACGGATTAGAATACCACATAAAGTTGGCCCCTTGAGATCACTCTGAACGAGAGCGCTCAGCCCAGGTCGTGATGAGGTCAAAATTTTGCCCCGAATCGCCAGCGAGAAACCGAAAGGTTGAGAAGTTACTAGCTGGAACGCACTGCTCAATGCACCTGCATTAGCGTTTACCTTTCCTTTATTTTTTTTATAGCGAACGTCAAAGTTGCGCTGTGGAGCAACATGCTCCACTTCAGTAACCGGCCACTTTTAGGCGACGATACCTATGCGGCACCAAGAGCGGCTCACACTTTCGACGTTGCCCCGCCGCGGTGGTCTAGTGGCTAAGGTACTCGGCTGCTGACCCGCAGGTCGCGGGTTCAAATCCCGGCTGCGGCGGCTGCATTTCCGATGGAGGCGGAAATGTCGAGGCCCGTGTGCTCAGATTTGGGTGCACGTTAAAGAACCCCAGGTGGTCAAAATTTCCGGAGCCCTCCACTACGGCGTCTCTCATAATCATATGGTGGTTTTGGGACGTTAAACCCCACGAATCAATCAATCAACACTTTCGACGTTGCACATGGGAACGATACGGCTTGCTATGGATTGACTCCTCACCGCTTAGCTCGATATCGTGTTCGATCACCCTCGTGTTTCCGGGGCGGTCCGAAAACACGTCTCCAAACTCGGAACCAATCTTTCTCAGGTCCTCTTTCTCAGCTCCTCCTTCACTTAAGCTAGGCTCTAGGTTTATCTGCTCCCGGATTACTTTCGATCCCCCTTCAATTACCTCACTAGAACTCAAAATTTCTGCTTCCTCTTCCTCTGAAGCATTCAACAACAGATTTACGACCGCTTGATGTTGAACGTATGGTTTCATCAAGTTGTAAATTTTGTCCGGCCGCCTTCCTAATTTTACTTCATAATTTGTATCGCAAGGCTTCGATAATACTTTGGCGGGCCCTTCCCAATCAACCTCAAGCTTGTTCCTTTTGGACGGCTGCAGCAGCATTACCTGATTATCAACTTCAAAAGCGCGCTTCTTCACCGATTCCTCGTAGTGCTCCTTCGACAGCACTTTTGCCGCGTTTTTCTGGCTTTCCACTAGCGCTTCAATTTGGCTTTCCACTAGCGCTTCAATCGAGAGATCCTCACGCTGCTCTCGAATGAGCGTCTCTCGATCAACTCTCGGCAGCTCGCTCCAACTTTCCGCTACAGGCGAGAGCGTTGCAACCCTCTCGCTCTGACTCAATGGCGCCATGTCGTCTCCCCTTTCTACGGAAACCGCGCCAATCGGTTCGGCGACGGGCCGCTCGCGTGACTGCTCACATGACTCATGCGGAAACTTTCCTTTCTGGGGTTCCGTCGACCCGCCGACAAGGTCACTTGAGAGTTCACCGCATTGAACCAGATCAAGCTGCCGCGATAGCTTCCGCGCTTGCGATCGCGTGAGAGCCATGCACGCTAAGTTGGGGAAGAACGATTTGCCCTGCTCTTTGAGAAGCTGCTCTGAGTTGTTGGAGAAAAGATAAGGAAATCGATCGTTTAGCGCGGCAGACACAGCCGCTTCGGTGCGAAGCTTACCGAACGGGCCTTCAATGACAACGGTGGCGATTGGTAAGCGAACACTCTGCTCCTCGGCGACCTGCCTGATCCATGCGCATTCTCCTGTGAAGTCATCTGGAGACACCAATGAAGGATGGACAACGTCCATGGTTGCCGCTGAGTCTCTAAGTGCTCGGCACGTTTTCTCATTGACCCTAATTTCTTGGAGATACGGCTCCAACAACCGAATGTTTTTTTCTGATTCTCGGATCGTTGCGAAGGCAAACTTTTCCTGACAGTTTCTCGCGATGTGTCCTTCCTTTTTGCAGTTGTAGCAGATTAGCGGCTTCCGTTTGTTTTCCGATTCAAATGCCTGTGTGTTAGAAACCTCCCTAGATTTCTCCGCTTCTGTTTGCCCTTCCCCTACACTGTCCTTCGTAAGAGACGGGTCCTTCTTGAAATTACGGTGCGGAGCGGGTTTCCGTTGATCAGGTTTCCTTGAAAAGCCCTCTTTCCTTTCATCCTTGTCAACGCGCACTGCCCTGCTATGCAACTTTCGGCGAGTATAATACTCCTCAGCTAACTCAGCTGCCTTGTTTAACCGTACTTCCCCAAGTCTGTCCTGCAGCCAAAGTTTGACATCCTCCTCGATGCAGCGGTAGAATTGCTCCAATGCAACGCATTCCACCACTTTATCGCGGTCGTCATACACACCTTCGCCCTTGAGCCATTCAATTAAATCGGCCTTAAGACGAAACGCGAAGTGAACGTGTGACTCATTCCCCTTTCTAGCATACCGGAACCTTTGCCTGAAAGCCTCGGGTGACAACTTATAACGTCTCAAGAGCACTTCCTTAACCTCGTCATAGCTCTCAAACGCTTCCCTCGACAAGCAAGTTGTCGCGTCGGACACTTCGCCGGGAAGAAGAGCTAGCAGGTTCCGCGCCCAAAGAGGCCGCTCCAAAGCGTTTCGCTCACAGACGTGTTCAAACTTGACGAGATACTTCGCCATGTCCTCGCCTACTACGAACGGTGGCAGTTGGTCCCGAATTCTAAAGCCGCTGACCTGAACTGTTGGAGAAGCTACGCTAGGCGCCTGCGAACACTGTAGGATTGCCAATTCTAGTCGTTTCAACTCGAGACGCTCCTGTCTCTCGGCCTCCTCGCGACGTTCGCGCCTTTCAGCTTCTTCGCGAGCTTCGCGCCTTTCAGCCTCTTCGCGGCGTGCTTTAATATCCACCCAGGCCTCATCGACTTCCTCAGCCGACACTCCCTCATCCTTCATGATCTCAAGGATCGCTTGCTTTCGTTTCGCACGGCCCAAAGTAATGCCGAGTTCCTCACAAATTTCGATGAGTTCCTTCACTTTAAGGTTCTCCATCGTTCACACTAGCCTCTTGCTGTTTGCCCCTGTTAACAATTTACTTGCCGTACCACTATAAGTCAACTAGCAAGACGCGCAAGCAACTTTTCACTCTCCCGTGTTTACCCCCTCCGCATTAACTTTGGTTTCAAAGCACTTCGACTTTGCTTGAAACGATCAAAGCTCACTCTAATGCTTCACACAGCCCTTCTCTAAACTACTACAACCTGAGCTAGAGTAGTCTGGTGAACTGAGGGGAAAACATCAGGCACTCACCGCATCGATGTCGCTGACGTCGGCCGATCCCGCAGCTGCCAACCACTGTTGCGAAGCGGACCGATCCCGCCGAAGCTACCACTGTTGAGAAAGACGGGGACGCCAACACGGCCCCGAAGGCGCCACTGCTTTCAACTCCGCCGGGAAGGTCACCAGCCGTTTGGTAGCGTATGTTTATCAGCTCGCGACTGCTTCTGCGCAGAGCTGATAAGACGAGCGGACGAGACGACGGTGAGTTAAACAAGGTTTATGTACAGCATATACACAGAGGCATTACAAATTCGGCACTGGGGCCGACAGAGACTCGAAGAGCCGAGCTCTCCTCTCTAATACATAGGTCAACTTTCCGCCTAAGACCGCCGACTCACACACATGTCGGCTCTCCGACATGGGGACTCCTCTCTCGTAGGACCGCCGATCGCGACGCGCCGCAGGGCTTCTTTTATTTGCACCGGGTCCAACCAATATGTCCAATCAGAAGCGCCACTGGTCGTCAGGGCAGATTCCTCCAATGGGGTCGCCGCGCCATGCGTCAGACCACCAGACACGAGGACGCCTGCTCGCTGTCACGTGCGCAGCTGACTCAATGCACGTGGGCCAGAGGGGCGCCGCGCGTGTTCACGCCGTCGAGTTGATCGCGCCAGGCGGACTGCGGGCTGGTCTTGACCCAGATTGCCTTTTTCAGAGGCACGGACGTTTGACGAGGACTCGCTGGCATAACAGTGCCATGACAGGGAACAAAGACGTTCCGCGACTCACACAGCTGAAATCGTACAAAGAAAAGTTAGCGTTGTGTGTAGCTTCTGAAGCAGTTGTAGAAGTTCTAAAGGTAGCGGAGTCTCACTTTCAAAAAAATAAAGAGAAGCATATCCATAATCATGTTCCTGTATCAGCCACCAAAATTGCTGTTAAAAGTGCGATATCGTGTAATACCTTGTTTCCACACTGTCATAATGTATCGGAGGCTATTCTTTCCGTGTTCTTCTCCGCAAGGATGCACATCCAAGTAAGGAAACAGACATTGGCTCTAAGTGTGCAAATCGACAATAAATGTGGAAGTAAAAGTGTAGGAATGAGAGCTGCAGTGGCCAACCTTCCTTAAAAAGTAGCAGTGTAGAAAGCGCCCTTGCAGCCAATGTGGCGTGCGTGCCAGCAGAGCTCCTTGGAGAACGCATTTTTATTCTATCTAGCTGCCTGCGCACCTTCAATAGCCTTGTCAAAATCTTCCCATCTTGCACGTCGTGCGTGCTTGAGAAACTGACGTACCAAGATTCATACTGTCCGAGTTTCATAATGCTGCCATTGTCAACTTGTTGACAACATCCTGACTAGATTTACATTCCTTAAAAAATTTCGTGCTGCCTAGGTTCACAGCACTATCCCACGTGTACCATGCCATTAAAGTAAGCGCAAGTATAAGGACCAAAGCACAACCTGTTTTGGTAGGTGATTGCTGTATTTTTCATCGTTTTAGAACATGCTTCTGGTACGGGACAACTCTTAAGGTATCCTTCTGTAGTTTACAATGTAGCATGACAGCAAGTCACATAGATGAGCGCGATAGAAATAACCTGTACCTTTCCATCTTCTGCCATGGATGCAGTCCATGGCAGAAGCCATGGACTGCATCCATACAATGCGAAAATTTTTCGTGCAATGTTTTCATGTACTCATTGCATCCTCTTCAAAACACACATATACACACAATGCCCAATTTACCTTCCTATAAGCTCGCACGACAAATGAACCAGAGGCACCTTAGGAACATCTCTTTACACAAGGTAATGTTTCATTTCATTTGCACCATGAACGCATTACCATCACTTGTGCAAATCGTAAGTGCAAAGTGTCCATTGAATACTTGTTCAAACAGTCTAGTTACTCCTCCAAGCAATGATGAACATGCCTGTCTCTTATCTGTTATGTAACGTATGACCAAGGTTTTGCGATAATGTGCGGATATATAAACTGTACTGCTGCGTTTATGCCACAGGGCACTTGTATAGCTAGTGGAAACGGTAGCTAACTGTTACAATGCAACTTCCCGTCACTTTGGAAATATCAGTTTTTTTCCAAACGTTACTTCACCATACTGTCCTCTAGGCATAAGCACAACGTGGCAACAACTTATCTGCAGTTTACATACACCATTGAAGTGTTCCTGCCATGCAGACATTCGTGTATAAGTTTGTGGAAATTGTTACTTCAGTGTTTTACTAGACATCTCAAATCACACAGGTCATTTTTGCTATCATTATTGAATGCGCCTTTCACTAGTACGTCATGTGACATCACAAACTGTATTGTAACACGTCTGTGGATGTAGTGTGCATTGTTTAACTTTCATGATCCCATGCTGACATTTGTATGGAAGTCTGCGGAAATGGTTAGTGCAATGCTCTACTGTGTCATCACCTGTATATTTGATAACACATATTATTGATCCGAAAGTTACTCAGCGAATCTTGCTGTTATACACCTCACGTATATGACAACAAGCTGCAGTGGAAATCGGTTTGCATGTTCACCTTTGTTCATGCCATTAAGGCATTCGTGTCTGTGCAAATTATCAGTACAGTGTGTTGCTAGGCCATTCATTGTATGTTTCAAAGCACGCATGTTCATGTTGAAAAAAATGTAACGGTGAGTCTTCCTCTGGTACCTGTTGTTCAGGCAATGGTCAAGCAATGTTCTGCATTGAGTGTCACATGCTGCAAATTTCTTCATAGTTTTATTGTTTACTGACAAATGAAATGTCTTGGTGTGGTTTGCGTGCCTTTGCAACAGCCCAGGACATGCTTGTTTATTCATAGGTGCCTGCTATGAATATGTTGCCAGAGATTGTAACGAAGTAACAAGAATAAATATTTGTAGTCAACATTGTGCCTCATTGTTCCTTTAACATTCCAGTGTCCTGATTTACATAGGATGTTGAAATAGTGCCGTTGTACGTAGCTCAGTGCATCTATTGATGCATCAGTGCCCTATTTTTGTCCTTTGCAGAACGAACGCCCCTTCCAGCGTTCTTGTGTTGACGCTGCTTGCGTCCCCTCAATTGAGCGTGCACTTCCACGTTTAATAATTTCATAACCGCTCATTCTATATTTGTGTATGTGTATCAGTTATCATCCCTACCAGTTACTTGTGTCGCCTAAGGTTCCTATTTAAGCAACTTTGTTTTATCTGGGCACCTTAGCCGTACCCATCTGCAGTTTTTTTTTTTTTCACAATTTCCACCAGAATAGCAGCGTTCGACACTTCGTCTGTCATCTCTAGCTGTCTGTTAACGTTACAGTAACATTTTTTACTTTATTGTTCTTCGGGGGTTGCTCAACTACTTGTCAAGCTTTTGGTTTGCTTTGAAATTAGCCCCACATGTTACCACAGCTACATTGTACTTTGAATATCACGGGAAACAGCTGAACACTGCACAGCTGCTTGAAGTATTAACCAAAAAAGTGGACATATACCTTTGTGGAAAAAGGTTTAGCTATGGGGCTGTCTCTAAGATTATATTCACTAAATGGTAATAAGTGCTCAAGAAATTCCACTGGAATTCTAAATATTATTGTTCCACTGCGGGCAGGGCAGCAAGATCTAAGGTCCCTAGTTAAAACAAGGAACCTTGGCAAGATCCTTCCATCGCTTTCTAAGGGGTGGCATAGGGTGGGGGTGCATGCTGGAGGTGAGGTGAGGGCGAAGTGCTGGTCGGTGCTTCTGACTGAAATTGCAGCCCGTACTGGCTCGGGTGCACTCTGTAAAGTATTAGGGTGTGCGGGAATGTAGCCACTCCAGCCACTCTGTCGAACGAGTTAACAATGACGGTTACAAACGGCACAATCCCGTGCACAACAGAGAAGCGCTAGTGGTGCGCCAGCATTTGGTTAACATGCGGGAAGACCAGTGCTACAGCGAGTTTGCTGGAAAAGCCGCGCTCACTATCACGCTTTTCTAATGCCCATCGTTCAGTATTCCAGCACATTTCTGCTACTTGTCGCTGATGGTGGGGCGACGACATCGTCGCAAAGTTCTTCACTTCGGGACAGTGAATGCGGCGATGAGTCACAAAGGGTACAACGTGCGTGTCTGTTGGCGTCACTCACAAACGTCTCTGTACGCGCACGCTGTAGTGCCGGGACACCCCACTCGTAGAACCTTAACTTGTCGTTAAGTTGCGTGCACCCGCATTGCGGTGCCGCAGTCTCTTTCATAGTCACCCAGATAATATAACATGCACCACGATTACCTGGCATCCTGATTGCGAAAGTGGACGTATTTTTTCAGAAAAAGCTGTAATCGCAGTGCTGCTAGTCAAGCGTTCGTTCCAGACTGGCCGCGGTTTTTCCCTGTGTGCTCACAAGCGGCTATGATCACTCGTCACAACGTCACAACAAAGTGCTGCCCTGTGGTAAGTCAGGGACACAGGATCCAGCAAAAAGAACGTTAACTGTGCCACATCACATGCACGAGCAAAACACATTCGGAGAACTGGACGAACTACGACGTACGATGCGAGACGTCATGGCTAATGGTGTGAAATATAGAACTTGCACAACGTTGCCAGTTGGGTAACACACATCACGCTTCTTCTTATGTTGTACCGCTTATTTTCAACTAAGTAACCTTTTATTCTAGGTCTCATTTACTTCTCATTTGGTATAATTGTTTCTATCCACCGTATAAGCAAAAACTATCCGAGTTTGGGGTTTTTCCGGCTCAAGACCTATGAAAACTCTCTCGGGTTTAAAATTACTACCTCGCGTAGGAGTAAAAGATGGTACATGACATAGTTTTACCACCACCTCCCAGGCAAGTAGTAAAAGGATGTCAAAATCCAGTTTTACCACTTAGGGAGTTTTCTATCACGTGATTTTTAACCTGCGTTTCAGAGTTTATTACCACGTGACTGCAAGGTGCAGCTGCTTCGGCGGCTTTTGCCCCATACCCCCTTGTGACGCTCTCAGTGAATACTGAAGGTACGCGAAGCCCACAGATGTTTTTTGTTTGTTTTTTTTTGCATCGCCGTGCCTCTGGACTGACCTCGAGTCAGCGCACTTTTACTGGAACTGGGGGCAGCATAAGCACAACAAGCGAGAACGGCATTCTTTGAACGGAAAAAAAAAGACGGAGGGGAGGGGGCCTCTCAAAAGAGAAAAAAAAGAAAGAAAACCTGCTGTGGAAAGCTGTCCTGCATATTTTCGCAAATTGTTGCTTTTGCTCGGCGGTGGCTTTGGAGACAGACAGTGCAAGAAGCTCGGTATCTGTGTGTCTGGTTGGGCTGATGGATCTCACGTGTTTCCTACATCACCGAGCGACCGTGCTCGTCCGAGCGCCTCCGAACCTGCACGTCGCGGATATCTCACTTCCGAGCCAAATCGTGAAGATCTGCCAGTGGTAACAAAATCAATCTGGCGTCATCGTCCGTGCTTGCCTGCTGGAGAAGCAATAAGCAAAATGCTTCACTCTGTCGTCGTCACCGAGCCGTGTCCACCAGTGACCAGTGGGAGTGTGTCGCCGGGGCAGGTGAAAGAAGCATCGCATATATTTTGTTCCACAGTAGGCGATGTCTGCATGAGTAAAGTGCTGCCCGAATCGCCCACTTCGTGCACCAACTGTTCTCAAACATGTAGCGCGAAGCCGATACGAGGCAGACGGAAACAACAAGAGGCTGCCCGTGAGCACGAAGAAAACCCGGATGGTGGTCTTTCGTTGGAAGTGTGCATACACCGCCCCGTCCCCGTAAGATAGCGGTGACGTGTTCATTTGTGTCTGAAATGACGACGAAGTTCGCACAGGATATCTGTTCTGTGATCGCCAGCTGTGTTTTATCGGATAGCCGTGCTCCTCAAAAAGGCCTAGAACGCCGTCGGTAAGCAGCTTGTATGCAGGCGTGGACCGCTCTTCTACGCCCGTTGTGATGAATACGTGCTGCTACTGTGTCTGTGCACCGTCGCTGAATGAAAATCATTGAGCTACCATGCTTTGTGCGTACTTAGGTATATTTTGTGGACTTGTGCATCAGCAGTGCTAACACGCGTGGGGCAAAGAGCCCGGTGTGCCAAGCAATTATTGGATAATCAAAAAGGTGAGATCGTGTAGATTTATAATAAAAGGTTGGTGTGAAATTTAGTGCCCTGCAGCCCACCTGAAGCTTACGCTTGCACCTTCAAGCGTTGTTGTTAATCGATGCAAAAAAAGAGCTCTCCTACCGGTACTACATTGCCGGTCAAAAAGTCGTGCCTATATATATACCGGATTGTCGAAGTATAGTCGAGCAACACGTGCAGTCTGTGCTAGTGGTGTATTATTCGGCATTTGTTGTGTGTGCGTGTTTGTCTGTATGTGAATGTATGTGTCACCAATTCTGCCGTTCAATAAATTCAATCAATTCCGCTATTCAATAAATTTGTCGACTCTGGGCGAATGCACCCGTCATTTTTATTTTTTTACCACCAGAAATAACTCCCAGTAATCACCTCAAAAACCTTGTGAAGGTAGTAAAAATTTACTCCCTCTATACTCGCTGAAAACCTCACTGGGGTAAATAATTACTACTCTCCCTACGTTCAAAAACTTACTTTGCACAAGAGTAAATTTTTACCTCGGTAGTAGGTGGTAAAAAAAAACCAGGAAAGGTAGTGCGCTAGAGGACAAATGGTTTAACCAGTTTTTGAGGTTATTTCAGGTCATTTTTGTTTAGTGTGACTGAACACGTAACTGAACACAAACTTTCGTAACTGAACACAAACGTTCGCTTTTTTATGCACGCTTTGACCCTTCTTGGGGGCGCTTCAGGCAAATAAGCGAGGAGGAAAAGGGAGGGTGTCGCTACCTTTGTTTCATCTAGGGACCTTAATACTCGCAGGCGCGCACCGGGCTGCGTTGCTTTGACACATACGCGTTTCAGCGCATCCAGCGTCCCTCCCTCACGAAATGAGTCACACGCAGTGCTGCCAAGGTAACGCATCAGCATAAAATGCAGCATGTCGCATTTAGTGCCGGTTGCCGTCGGGCCACGCCGACAGACGCTCGTCATGCCTGGCGTCAGAATATAGTATAGAGTGCTCGTGTTTTGCTAACGTAGCGTCGCAGTGCCAAGCGTGCGCGCGCGTCAACGTTACGTCGGAGTGTATTGGGCCCTTCATGATGCACTCGTGGCCGTTTCACTAGCTCCACATAGACCAAATTTGGTGTTACGTTACGTCAATAGATGACGAAGGTATACGACTGGTGCAAACATGATAATCAAGAAACGCGTGTCGTGTAAGAACATGACAACATATCACGCTCATAGCGTGCTTGCGGCCGTTTTGCTAGCTCCGCATATACTAAATTGGGCATCACGTGACTTGAATAGATGACGAAGGTAAACGACGCATCCAAACATAATAATCATGACACGGAAGTCATGTACGGCATAATTTACCTGCACCTCGTAACGTTGTAGTGATTACATATCAACCTTCCTCATTCGTGCTTTGCATAACATCGATTCCCACTGATGAGCGTGCACTGCTGCTTTTGCGTTTCGCCACATTCATTGAATCTGCAGCCACTCTCGACACGTCGCCAGTGAGTGAGTAACAACTTTATTAGTCGAAGGGGTGAGGGGTAAGGGAGGCTAAGCCACGAAGGCTGCCAGGCTGTGTTTCTCGATGACTTCTTCCGCTCGTTTCAGGACCCGTGTCTGGATGTCTATGTCGTTGCTGGAGAGAAGGGCCTCCCATTGTCCCTCGGTGGGGGGTGAGCAAAGGAGGTCGGCGGGCGGGGGATCCTCCCCACGTTGTATATCCCTGGCTTAGTCAAGGTGGTCATGACTAACTCACGGCACCACCAGTTGGGAATAAAGGCCAACATGATGGCTGAGAAAACGGCAGGCCTGTCGGATACCTTATTTGAGTATGACGGGCAGAAATCAGCGCTGGATTCTTTCAAAAGTAGGCGATCATTTTCTATTCTGCCGTACTTGTAGGGTGTGCGATACGGATCGCTTGCCGGCAACGGGCTCGGTCGTTTTGTATATCGCACGCACGAAATGTACCGCCAATGTCGTCTTCGGCGTCTGTAGTTCACCTGCGCTTTTTAACCACTCGGAAATTGGCCGCCATTGCCCTCGGCCGCCCGGACGCTTGCTCATCGAGTGCTCGCCTGTCTTCACCGCCGTGATGAGCTCCGGGCTGACGATATTGGGTGGAGACCTCGTCGCTGTTTTGCAAGTCGTCCAAAAGTCGTTGCGGTTGCTCGTAACGCGTTTGGTTGTAGTATGTCGTGCGCTGTAAGTGCGCCGGCATGGGCTGGCGGGGCTCTCGCTAGCGTCGGAACCGTGTCTGTGAAAATTGGTCGCCATTACAGTTTGCTTCCCGTCAATCGGTCGCAAGCAGCTCGGCGCCGACTGTTGACGGCTACCACGGCGGCGGACTTGGGTTTCTCGCTGCACTCGCTCTAGTTTGAGGAAAAGGGCTGAATTACCGTCGGTTTTTTAGGCGTTTGCTCCAAACCAACTCGGAGCAGTTCGTGGCGGCGGCCCAGCGTACGGTCGCTCTCCTCTTCGAGGCTCGCTGGCGGCAGACGCTGCGCGTTCAACGCCGTGTTCGGTCTCGCGTTCGCTTGCTCGAGCTGAACGGCGGCGCTCGCTGGGAACTCGCTGCCTCGCTGGTGGCAGGGTGGTTCGCGGCACCTCTGAGTTATGACTGCAGCTGCCGCACTTTAGCTGTTGTGCTACGGGGATCGAAATGCGTCTTTGACGATGTGTGACATCACGGTGAAATTATTTATATGTCCTATTTTACACGTATTTTTTATCTTAACTTGCATGTATTTGTCATACCCATGCACATTCATCTTAATTCTGTCACGTGTGAATAACTATTTTTACAATCTTATTGTGCAGCCGTGGGCACACACCGTTCAGAAGGCTGTGGCTGTGTGCGCTGGCGTCTGCAAATGCCTGTCATCTATAGCTTTCGTCCGAGCAGCTTAAGGACTGTAAGAGATGTTAAGGTAAAGTTATTGCCCCGCCGCGGTGGTCTAGTGGCTAAGGTACTCGGCTGCTGACCCGCAGGTCGCGGGTTCGATTCCCGGCTGCGGCGGCTGCATTTCCGATGGAGGCGGAAATGTCGTAGGCCCGTGTGCCCAGATTTGGGCGCACGTTAAAGAACCCCAGGTGGTCAAAATTTCCGGAGCCCTCCACTACGGCGTCTCTCATAATCAAATGGTGGTTTTGGGACGTTAAACCCCACAAATCAATCAAGGTAAAGTTATTTGCGTGTCATATTTTACACATATGTTACAGGGTTGGTGACTTCTGTACAAAATGCATTTACAGAGGAAAAACCACAGGCAAGAGTCACAATGGCTGATTGGCTCACTCGCGCGCCTGTCAGCTGATTGTGTCCTTCCTCTTTCTTTATTTCATCTCCGTAACAGGACCCCCGGGCGTTGGAGGGCCGTCTTGGCGCGAGCCCGGAGAAGTGCGACAGAAGTAGGGTTTCATGCGCGAAACATAGACAATGTCAACAAGTGACGAACTTGGTGACGTATTGGAGTGCAATGGCGCTATCTCGTAGTTGACGTCGCTATCTTGACGTAAGACAAGGTAGGGTCCTGTGTATCGGGAGAAAAGTTTTTCGAAGAGACCTACACGGCGAGACGGTGACCAGATGAGCACGCGGTTACCTGGGGCAAACGTTATATTACGATGCCGGTGGTCGTAGTGGGCTTTTCGCATATCCTGTGACCTGGTGAGACGAGGCTGGGCAATTTGACGAGCCATGTGAGCCCGATCAATGGCTTCGCGAGCGTACTCAGAAGCTGATGGCTTGAGAGGTAAGGTGGTTTCAAACGGCAATATGGGGTCGCGACCATACAAAAGATAAAAAGGGGAGAATTCCGTGGTGTCATGTCAAGAGGAATTATATGCGAAAGTCACATAGGCCAACGTGGTGTCCCAGTCACGATGATCTTCGGAGACGTACATCGAAAGCATCTCTGTGAGCGTGCAGTTTAGACGTTCAGTTAGATCAGTAGTTTGTAGGTGGTAGGCGGTAGATAGCTTATGCGCTGTAGCACACGATCGAAGGAGGTCGTCGACAACTTTGGACAAGAAAGAGCGGCCGCGGTCCGTAAGCAGCTGTCTGGTGCAAGATGACCATGCTGCAAGATGACGTCACGAAGAAGAAAATCTGCGACGTCAGTGGCGCAACGGTTTGGCATGGCATTCGTTATCGCGTAACGGGTCGCATAATCTGTGGCAACGGTGATCCATTTATTTCTCAGTGTCGTCATCGAAAAAGGGCCAAGAAGGTCGAGTCCCACGCGATGAAA
This sequence comes from Rhipicephalus microplus, assembly GCF_013339725.1. Lineage (NCBI taxonomy): Eukaryota > Metazoa > Arthropoda > Arachnida > Ixodida > Ixodidae > Rhipicephalus > Rhipicephalus microplus. The sequence continues at coordinate 14,351 of NW_023609115.1, forward strand.
TGGTTCAGAGGGGACTTCGATTGGGTGAGGCTGTCCAGCTGGCAGCAAAGAAGGTCTTTTCCGGTGCTGGCAGAGGTGGCAAGTGGCGACATACTGACGCACGGTGCGGTACAGTCCTGGCCAGAAGAACCGACGTCGCACGCGGTCGTGTGTTCGGGAAACACCGAGGTGTCCCGCTGTTGGTGCGTCGTGAAGTTGTTCAAGTATGGCAGGCCATCGATGACGAGGAATGACAAGCAGAAGCTCAGGGTCTTCAGTGTTGACGTTGTGGCGATAGAGGATACCGTCACGCAGCACGAACATACGAAATCAACGTCATGGCTGTCAGACTAGATGGCGTCGATGATAGTGCGCAATGACTCATCCCGTCGTTGTTCAATGCGCATATCGCTGATGTCAGTAAACGCCATTACGCTACTCTCCAGGTCCGTCTCAACGGGATCAGGAGGGTCCACCAGATGACAAGAAAGTCTGCGTCCTTGTGCAAATGGCCAGACTTATAGCTGACGCTAAACAAAAGTTCCTGGAGCCTCAGAGCCCGGCGACCTAGACGTCCAGTCGGGTCTTTCAGAGAAGTGCGCCAGCAGAGGGCATGGTGGTCCGTAACGACAAAGAAGATGCGACCATACATGTATGGCCGGGACTTCGTGACGGCCCAAACTAAGGCTAAACACTCTCTCTCGGTGATTGAATAATTCCTCTCAGGGGGAGAAAGCAGGCGACTGGCATAAGCTCTCACGCACTGTCTGCCCTGGTGCCGCTGAGTGAGAACTGCGCCAATGCCATGGTCACTGGCGTCGGCGCGAACTTCTGTGGCAGCAGAAGGATTAAAGTGGGTGAGTATGAGGGGGGGGGGGGCATAGTTAAGCAGCCGATGAGGGCGGTGAACGCTTGAGCCTGCTCAGGGCCCCATGAGAATGTGGCATTCTTCTTCAGCAAATCTGTAAGTGGCCAGGCAACGTCGGCGAAATTTTTCACAAAGCGACGAAAGTAGGAACATAAGCGGATGAAGCTCCGGACGTCGGATGTAGAACAGGGCATCGGAAAGCTACGGACGGTGCATATTTTTTCGGCATATGGTTGGGCGCCATCGGAGTTTACAAGATGGCCCAGAATGGTAATCTGACGGCGGCCAAGTTGACATTTCTTGGAGTTTAGTTGTAGCCCAGCTGTTCTGAAGACTGCGAGAATTGCAGCGAGACGGGTCAGGTGGCTATCGAAAGTAGATGAAAACACTACCACATCGTCTAGGTTACAAAGGCAAGTAAGCGACTTATAACCACGCAGAAGAGAGTCCATCATTCGTTCGAATGTGGCAGGTGCGTTACATAGTCCAAAAGGCATCTCTTTAAACTGGTATAAAACATCCGGTGTAATGAAGGCCGTCTTCTCGCGGTCCTCATTGACAGAAATCTCATCGACAGAAATCTGCCAGTAGCCGGACCGAAGATCAATAGACGAGAAATACGTAGCGCTGTGCAGGCAGTACAACGCGTCTTTGATGCGTGGTAGCGGGTATACGTGTTTTCGAGTGATCTTGTTGAGGTGGTGATAGTCAAGGCAGAAGCGCCAGGTGGCGTCCTTTTTTCTTCACAAGGACGACAGGAGAGGCCCAAGGACTACTTGATGGTTCTGTGATACCTTTGTTGAGCATTTTGTCAACTTCCGCTTGGATAACTACGCGCCCAATGTGGGAGAAACGATAGGGGCGTTGGCGAATAGGACTGGCGTCACCAGTGTTTATACGGTGCTGAACGGTGGATGTTTGTCCTAGAGGTCTGTCGTCGAAATAATAAAATGTCGGTGTATGACGCGAGAAGGCGATGGATGTCGTTGGCTTGCGCAGGATTGAGGTCGGGTGCAAGCATCTTCGACAAACGATTTGGCAGAGAACAGGTGCTGTTAGCCATATGAGACTGAAGTAAATCAATCTCGATGGTGAGAGCTGCTATTTCAAATTCGTCAGCATTATATACGCTGGCCAAGAACGTGCCAAGAGGAAGCACTTGAGGGCAAAAGCTGAAATTGAGAAGTGGGAGTGAGGTACATTTGTCAGTGACAGTCACAAGCGCATGAGGAATGGCGATGTTGCGCTCGCTCCAAAAGGACGTCGGCGAGAGAAAGGAGGACATATTTATCATCGGGAACCTATGGTTGTGCGGTCAAAACGTTGTAGGTGGCTGCCTGAGGTGACAGTCACACATCCTGAAGAGAGCACAGGCGCGGCAGGGCAGTGTGGGGTTCAGCGACTATCTGAGGCAGCTCTAGCTGAAGGACGCCGGTAGCACAATCGATAAGAGCAGAATAATTCGACAAGAAGTCCAGGCCTAGGATAACCTTATAAGGGCAGTGGTAAATCACGCCTGAAATGACAGAAGTAGTGTGGTCCTGTATACTTAAGCGGGCAGTGCACAGACCGAGAACCATCGGCGTGCTGCCATCGGCCACACGGAGCATTAATGTACCGCTGGTGTCAGAACTTTCTGTAAACGTGTGCTTAGGCTTGAACTCATGACCGAAATGCTTGTGCTGGTGTCTACAAGTGCTTGGACAGGTATGCCGTCTACTTCAACGTCTATTAGACTTCGTTTGGTGGGAACAGAGAGAGGATTTGCTGCGGAAGTCGTCAATGCAGCACCACCTCCAGGGGCTGCATTTCTCAGTTTTCCGAGACGATGCGGCCGGAAGCCACGGGTATGAGAAGCGCCGTGGCTGCGGCGAACGGGATGATGGGTGACTTATTTGTGGCGAACGCGACTGGTGCCCACGTGGTGAAGGCGAGCGGCTGTACCAAGTGTTCCTAGAATGGTCAACGGCATTAGACTCTTCGGCCGGTGAAAAGGTGCGGGCGGTACCGTCGAAACGGGTCATGTTGTTCGTTGCACGAGGTGCCGAGGACCATGTGTTGCGGCCGTAACGAGCAATATGTACAACGCGGTGGCAGTTGAAACATATAGGGTGGTCATCTGCAGTTCGCCACTCAGCCGGGTTGGAGAAAACCGCCCGTCGGAGGAGAGCATAGGGAAAGGGCGAACGCTGACTGTGGGCGCGGTGACATGGCACACGGAATAAACTCCGATATTTTCAAGCTCTTGGCGTACGATGGCTTGAACAAGAGGAACAGTAACAGGAATGGTATCGGTACTGCGTGAATAGAACTCCGAGGGCGCCATTGCTTCCAGTTCACGACGAACATTGCGTATCAGATCTCCAGGTGGTGACGGACGTTGTGGTGCGGACTGGTCCTCACAAGTCGATGTTGCAGCGGGGTTTGGAAGTCGGGTGAATGTTTGCAGAATGCGGCGACTTTTCACTTGCTCAAACCGATGACACTCTTTGATGATCACGTCCACGGTGGAACAGCCCTTGCGCATCAGGTGATTGAACGCGTTGTCGGCAATCCCTTTCAGGACATGCCCGACCTTGTCACTTTCTGTCATGTCGCTTTCAGCCTTTCGGCACAGGGCCGGTACGTACTCAATGTATGCGAGGTACGTTTCGTTAGGGATTGGGCACGGCAGGCCGATTCCTTTTTGGCGGCGATCTTACGGGTTGGTTTGTCAAACACCTCTCGCATCTTTTCTTTGCATTGGTCCCAACTTGTGTGTTCTTCTTCGTAGTTTGCGTACCACACCTTAGCCGTGCCTCTCAGGTAAAACAGCCCATTAGCCAACCTAAATGTGGGATCTCACCTCTTGGGCACACATCCTCGTTCTAACATGGCCAACCAATCGTCAACGTCGACGTCATCGATCCCCCAGAATATAACGGGATCCTTAAGTGGCGTAAAAACGTATGGTTGCGACGCCGTGTTCGTCGGAGGCGCTGACGTTGACCATGGTTGGAAAACTGATGCGACGTCCACTGTGGAGCTCCGTTGCCTGATGGTTACCCAGCACCTCTCACCAATATGTTACGGGGTCGGTGACGTCTGTACAAAATGCATCTACAGAGTAAAAACCACAGGCATGAGTCACAATGGCTGATTGGCACACTCGCGCGCCTCTCAGCTGATTCTGTCCTTCCTCTTCCTTTACTTCATCTTCGTAACAATATGTTCTTATATCAGCTTGAACGTACTTGCCATATGCGTGCATCCTCCTCTTCTGTCACGTGTGACCAACTATTTTTACTATGTTATTGTACAGTCGTGGGCACACAGCATGCAAAATGCTTTGTGCGCTGGGGTCTGCAATGCCTGTAATCTATCGCTTCCGTCGGAGGAGCTTCCCAAGGACTGTACAAAATGTGACAACGAGGCTGCATGGGCTTGTATGTATCACCACGAATTCTCTTAAAGAATGGAGAATCTTCATGTGTAGAGGGAAAAATAAAAAAAAACTTGAGCGTCTCACTTTTATCTGTCGTTGTTGCAGTGACTGCGAAAGCAGTGACACACAGGTGGCTAAATAATTTTTCGCGTGTTCTTTTCCGCGCCATTTGTTTCGAACTGCGCAGAAACACATGCGATAAAAGTATTAGGCCTGGCGAAGAGTAAATATGAAACAATATTTGAACTGGGGATAAAAATTTCATCTGATTGGAGTATTTGAGTGGACCACCCGTTCGTCCAGCGAGGTGCAACCGTGAGGACTAATGGTTATCCGGTAAGGTGTAAATGTGGGGATTAACAGTTGCCCGATAAGGTGTAAATGTGAGGACTAAATGTTAGTCCTTTAAGGTGATTTGTGGCACTAATGGTTACCTGCTAAAGTGAAAATGTGAGGACTAATTGTTAGTCTCTAGAGATGGTCTGTGGGGACTAACTTTTAGACACGGTGCCGTTAGTCCCTAAAAGGATTAATGGTTGTGGCAGCCCCATTAGTCCCCAAAAGAACAAACCACACACCCTTTTAACACCCTTTTGCCTTAGAGAGTAGTTCACACTGAAGAATCCGCTTTTTACTGCGACCATAATTCTGTCGCCTAAACACAGCGTCGTTCACACTGGACACGCACCGCACCACCAAATTAGAGCTACTGTATATGCTACCTTTAGGTAGCAGAGTTGCGCACACCTTTTCCTTCCGCCGCTCACGCCGCTATTCGGCGAGCGCTATCATGTGGTGCAAAGTGACGTCAAATATTCAATATCACGCGACGAAGCCAACTTTACGTGCGCGATGGCGTGGTGCCCGCGCGTTCCCTGCCCGCGCCGATTTCAGTTTCATCGTGACCGCCATTAGAGGCTCACCTAGGTTGAACAGCGCACACGAGATGACGACAAAATAAAAGGACACAGACAGGCGCTGACTTGCAACAAACAATTATTTGGGAAAGAACAGCTGAAGCGCAACTTAACAGAAAATGCAAAAAAGCAGCAATACAACCAAACGCGCCGCAAGCAAGAGAAAAATTATAACATTGGTGTCGTCCTCTGCAGGTGCTAGAGAGATAGCTAAATTCTGCGTCGCCCAGCCCAATTGACGGCATGCTGACGCACTTAATGTTTTTCCTTTATATGTGGAGGAAGGCTTCTATCACTTCTCTTGCCAACTTATTTTTATGACACGACAGTACCATTGAAGAAGGGTACGCGGCCGCATTCGTGACAATGAGCGGCGAGGGAGTGCAGTTTTGACTCTGATAATGAGCGCTCGTGTTCCTGGAAGCAAATGCTGAGGCATCTTCTGCTTTTGTCACGATAAGTGGCCACAGGTAAGTCACTAAAGGTAATCCCTGCGTCGGATTACCTTCAGCGCTGAAGGTAAGCCGTGCGTCGTAATAAAAGAAGTGAAGGGCTCGAGGATTAATAACAGATCTAGCCCGTCTTTCCGTATTATTGCTCAAGGTAATTGCGAGCGCTGATGAACGGACGTAACTTCTAATCTCCGTACCATCCCCTTCTCCCCCTCGTGGTTAGCTTTCAACGCGCTTGCTGAGAACAAAGTGTTTAGAGCGTGTGATCTGCGCTCACACTCGATAAATTCTAAATAAAAAGTTTTTGCGGCACTTCCTTCGTGAGGCTATGAACTTGTTTAATGAAGCTACTGGGAAAAGAGTTACAGGGCCTCTTTAGAGACTATTTCCTTCTATCAGAGGCTGCACAAGTCTAGGTGTTGTTGGGCTGCAGGCCTCGGCGGTGACGTGGTTTCTTGTCTAAATTAGCACGTATAGCGCGGCAGCAGGATCAGCAAAAGGTCTCTGGTTGTTGCTGGTGCCCTGAGTGACCAAGCTGGGTGCCTTCCGGCAGTCCTTGATGCCATGCACCGAACAGCCGAGCACGTCAGCGACGGGGGGGGGGGGGGGCAACCACATGTGCGCCGTGGCCACCACTGCCCGCTGGCCACCCGAGCAACGCCGGGTTGCCGTGCCACCGGTGGCATCGAGGTGGGGACCACCTCGCCCCCGCCCCGCGAACAGCCAGGTGTTACGAACTGAAGAGTCGGCATCGCAAGTCCGGAACAGCTTCCAAGACTGGAAACTGCCGCAAAAAGCGCTTACGTTTCAAAGGTACGATATCAAGCTATACTGTGTTAATCGTAATGACGAAACAACGAAGATGCTGGCGAGCTTCCATACAAGTGGAGCATTATTTGCCGCTGTCACGTGGTTTCCCAAAACGTTCATTCTCTTCTCTTTCAATAAGGCAGAAGTTCAGGGGAAGATGTACGCTAGGAGAGGTAAAAAGTCCTTGAACACCCGGGGGTCTCTGGAGCTGACGTTTCGAGTCAGATGCTACTTCATAGCAGCATCTTCCTATACCTTAGCACGTCCGTGTGAGTGTGTAGTTCGTTCACTCTCGACCAATGAAAGTAGAAGAGTAGGAGAGGGCAAGTGACGCTGTCCTTCCCTTCTTTCTGTCCGAGCCACACCCTCGTTTGGCACTCGCGCTCTCCTCTTCTGCTTTTATTGATTGGTGGAGAGTAGACGAAAACACACACACCACACACACACACACCACACACACACACACACACACACACACACCACACACACCAACACACACACGCGCGCGCACACGCACACGCCACACACGCTAAGAGGTGCAGCTAAAGCCATGAAAAAGACACTTGTGAAACGTCAGCCCCAGCACCACCCGTGTTCAAGAATGTTTCATCTCTCTTTTCTGAAGTATTTGACCTCATCTCCAGTTCTCTCTGCAACACTTGTGAGCAGAAGTATCTTCCTGCACAAAAAAAAGAATCAATTCGAAAACAGGCATCGCAGACAATTGATTACTTGATAGGACGTCTATCCGAGTGTTTAAGTGTTTATTAACGCTTAGTTTCACAAAACAGATGACGTGTTTGTATGCCAAAAGCAATGTTACGTCATTTTCTTTCACAAAAACGGTACACGAGTGGCCCATGCGTGCCGCTTATACATAACGGCAAATAACATGTTTCGCTTTCAGTTCCGCATTCATGAGTGCGTAGCCAGGTTGGACACACGTGCATGTTTCGATAATAACATGTGCTCTGATTGCAACAAGTGTGTAAATATGAGGAGAGCTCGACATGTGGCCACGGCGTCCATATTATACTTGAAGTTGGATCTGAGTACAGCTCAGTCACCCTGGGTTTGTGCTTTTTTTTGCAGGGTGACACAACGTTGAGCGTCCACTCAGACAAGCGGTAACATGGACTCAAGAGTCCATTATTCAAGCGAGGCCATGGATCGCGAAGAGAGCGTTGCGGACGTTGAGGTACCCCTTCAATTCGAAATGGTTATTTTACAACGTACTTGAGAGTGCGAGCAGTAAAATGTCCAACACATTTTTTCTTCTCCCTTAGGTACATATCTTTTTGTGTTCTTTTTGTTTCTGCGCAACTGAAAGATAGCCTCATGGTATCCTGCACTGAATGAGAGGGAATGACCACACGTTGCTTCAGACCTGCAGCAGCTGCTACAACATATTTTTTTAAGATTGGAGAACAGTTCTACATATTTTTAAGACTGGAGAACAGTTCTATCCTGTAGGTTGTATCAAAACATTGCTTTCAAAGAACGAGCAACGCTACGTGCAATCGCTGTGATTTTATTTGTGTATACGTTTATATGGTTCTTATTTGTCAGGACTACAACAGTTTTTTTTGGTGTAAACGTAGAACGCGTACGTCATAAAAAGTGTCACGCGTGCTAATACGCGAGCTTCGTCGAAAACTCGTCATTTTTAACGGCTTGCTTCTAATGATGTCAGTGCTCTGACTGATTGCGCCGGAACTTTGCCCGGTTGGGTTGGCCACCGTATACAATTGCACGATAACGACAGAACGAAACGAAACAAGTGTACTGTTGTTCCGCATTCCATTATTCAATTAACACTCTCCTGGGTCTCTTTTGTTTTGTTGTGGCTGAGAAGCGCAGCGCAGGAGCAAATAACAGACCACTGATACTCCAGAAGAGAGGGATGCTAGGTCTAATTGTGTAGAACCAATTTCTCCCTTATCGGTGAACACCTTAAAGAGCCCTTCACTGGGTTCGGGCGTGTCGAGTTGAAAAGCGTAATGGTGCTCTGGGCACTCCGGATCATTCCTGTTAAGATTTGCAAAATTACGTGTCGCGGAAAAACGCTCAATTTGTAATTAATGCCACTTGCCCTTCTCGCGGGCGTGCACCCCAAGATCTAGGGAGTGACGTACAGCAAGGAACGGTCCTGTTTTTACGTCGCTCCTTCAGGTTGACATTGGTGGGCGAACGTGGCATACCGTACGATCTTCATCAGAACTTCGTTAGACGCAAGCCTATACCTAGAACAACAGACGAAAAATGTCCGTCCTCCTTATATATCCTGCAATTCAACGGTATCTCATTTAGAGCTTTGCACGTGACATTACTCTACTTGGCATGTTCACTTTGTGTTCTGTTGTGTAGCATGAATGAGGAGTACTTGGGTTTGGCTAGCTGCTCCATATCATTATTGAAAGGGAACGCAAAGACAAAGGGAAAAGAAGACAGCACTCTTTGTCTCTATGTCTTTCTTTCCCTGCATCTTTG
>NW_023609116.1:0-22967 GCF_013339725.1 Rhipicephalus microplus
ATATAATATATATATATATATATTATTATAATATCTATATATAACATCATTTCTGTTGCATTCTTACGTGCGTACTGTGTGTGCATATATCTGCTTTCATATCACTACTGATATGGGTGGTTTTTGGGACGTTAAATCCTATATATCCAATCAATCGCATCAACTACTGCTAACAACGAAGAAGTGGGTGTTCAGAAGCACGCGCGATTATTTATGAGAACCTCATAGCATAGATCGTCGAACAGTGGCGTAGCCAGGGGTGGGAGCTTCAAACCGTCCCCCCGCCGCAAATTTTTTCGCCCACCCTTCCCCCCCCCCCCCCCCCCGTCACTTACCCAACTCATTTTTTTTTCGCTTCGCGCTAACATGATTAAAAAACTAAGCGCTGCTATTATCAGAATATCATTCCCGACGCTTTTACATGAAATATGTTTGTATTACAGTAAATGTGTCACGGTGTTTCTCAAGGCTTAGCACTCTGTGAGATTTTGACTGGGTGATGGAAATAATGCGGCACGCGGTGTCATACTTGTACCCACCGGACAAATCTTGCCAGAGTCGATCACTACGATAATTTTCAAGAGGCAGAGGTTCGTTTTAATGGGAAAATACAGACCAGTTCCAAGGTCTCATAGACCACGTCCAAGAATATTACAGGGTGACTCTTCGTACGTGTCCTAATAAATACTCAAGCCAAAGAATACCATTGCTATTGAACTTTCGCACGTTTCTACTAACATCTAAATATCAACGCTTGCACACACACACACCCACAAGCACTCACGTGCGACAAAATATTCGGGTTAAACACCTATTTGGCTTGTATGCAAGTGTACAATATACATATATATATATATATATATATATATACAATATATATAATATAATATATATAATATATATATATATATATATATATATATAGATAATAATATATATTATTATATATATATATATATATATATTATATATAATATATAGGCTGGCATGGTGGTTGAGTGACCGTACGTTGCATATAGTCCAGTAGATCCTCCGTAGCGGTCCAACGTGGTTTATTTCGGCGTTTCGGCCTAGAGTGTGGCCTTCATCAGGATTAAAGGTACAGTTGGTTGGGCTCAGCTTTATACAATCTCAAATCAGAGGAAAAGGAAAGAGGAAAAACACAGAAAAAAAGAGAGAAAGAGAAAAGGAAAAAAAAGAAAAAAGAAAAAAGAAAAAAAGAATGTAGGTGGACTCCCCTCGGCGCCCCTTCCACTCTTTCTTCCACTTCCCCCTTCATCTCTCTCCCCTTTCTCCCCTTCACCTTTCTGATGTCAGTAGTCTGTGTATGCTTCCTTTCACTACGCATTCTTCCCGACTGGCGGTTCGGTGTGGGGCAAAAAAGAGCTTTTTTAGGAAGTTCTAAGCCTTTAACTACTCGGAGCCCTGTCAACATTTCGTCGTAGAAAGAGGGGTACCGTGTATTGGGGCAGAGGCTGGTAAGTGGGCATTTCAGGAAGTTTTAAGCCTTTAACTACTCGGGTCCCGTCAACATTTCGTCGTAGAAAGAGGGGTTCCACGTATTGCGGCAGAGCTGGTAAGCAGGCCAATGTGAATTCCTTGCCCCTTCTGGATTACGCGTGCAGTGGGGGCCTCCCGGCTGTGCACAGGGTTGCTGTTGGGCATGTCATGCATGGCACAATTGATTGGGTAGTAAAATAAACAAAAACAGACGACAGCTGCACATAGGAAAGTAGTTACACTTGGAATTGTTTTGAGTTGTCCAGTGCCCTTCGCAGCTGCAGTGTCATGAACTCAGTTACTATTTCCATTATTGCCATTATTGTTTTCTAATGCTTTAATTGCTGCAAGTGTTCCAGGATTCTCATTTATTTCTCTATCGAGAGTGTTAAATCGGTGGATAAGGTATGACTCTCGTTGTTCACGTCCTCGATTTGATTTAAATCCTGTCTCTAAGAGCGTTACTGATACTTTGTCGAATGCATGGTCGGGAAGATTGAGATGTTTTGATAGAGGTAGACTTGGAGCTGATTTCGCATGGTCTCTGTGATTATTGAAGCGAATCCTAAATGGTGTTACTGGTTGTCCGATGTACTGCATACCACACACGTTGCATTCGAGTAGGTATACCACATTAGAGGAATCGCATGTTAGGTTTCCTCGTATGTTAATCGAAAACTTGGATTGCGTGCTGGTTGCTTTGTCTGTTTTTCGCATCGCCTTGCATACAAGACATCGTGGCTTTAAACAAGGGCAGCATGAATTATTGGGGGGTGATGTGTTAATTTGGGAGTGGACAATGTCTTTGAGGTTACGTGGTCGTCGGTAACGACGCCTGGAGCGGATGGGAATGCGCGTTTCAGACGTTCGCTTTGTTCCAGAATGTTGTAATGTCGTTTAAGGATTTTGTTTACATTGGGGAAGTTTGTGCTGTAAGTCAAGCAGAGGTTTGTTCGTTGTGGGTCTTCTCGTGGTGGTCGCTTCATAAGTACTTCACGCTTTAGTTTTCTCGCTTTTTGAACAGCGTCATTAATTACATGTGGGGGGGTATTTTTGTTTCTCGAGCATAAGTTTTAGCCTCTGTGAGCTCGTGTCAAAGTCAGCGTCTCTAGAGCAGATTCGCTTAAACTGGTGAGCCTGGCTGTATGGAATACTGTTTTTACAGTGGCGTGGGTGATCGCTTTGGTGATGGGGTAGTATTGCCGATCCGTTGGTTTGCGATATAGGGTTGTAGAGAGCTTCTCTTCTTCTATCCTTATGGTAACATCAAGAAATTTACGGTTATTTGCGAGTATGTGTGTGTGAAGTGTATGTTCGGATGTACAGCATTGTAAGTGTCGATAAAGCTGAAAAGTTCGTCCTCGCTGTGGGTCCAAATAAGAAAGATGTCGTCTATGTATGTTCTGTATAACTTGGTTTCAAGGAACTTTGTGCAAGAAATTCAGATTCTCGCTTTCCCATAAATATGTTGGCATACTTAGGTGCCATTTTGGTGCCCATAGCGGTCCCGCTTATTTGTCGAAAACTATTGGTTAAACTCGACTGAATTTAATTTGAGGACCATCCTCGTCAAAGTTGCGATGGCAGAGAAATATGGGGTGTTAGATTGTCTATGGTTTGTGTACTGTTTTGTAATGCAGCTATGCCGTCATCGTGAGGAATATTTGTATACAAGAGACATCAAGTAACCAAGTACGAGTTTTTCGGCACACACAGACCTGCAATGTCTCGAAAAAAATGTGTGGTGTCCTTTATGTATGACGCGAGGGTGCATGGAATGTGGCTTATTAGTTTGTCCACGTTCCCTGATATGGGTTCAGTTATTGTACCGATGCCTGATATGATTGGTCGACCTGGGTTACCGGGTTTATGAATTTTTGGGAGGATGTAGAAGCGACCTGGACGAGGGTATGCTGCTCGCATCAGTTTGTGGTCAGTGTTGGTTATCTTTTCTATCCAACAGTTTCTTTAGTTCTGTTGATACGATACGTTGTATTCGTCTGTCGGATCGCCTGGGAGGCATTCGTAAATCTTTAGTCGTCTTGTTGGCGGTATGCTTCTTGTAAGTAGTTGGTTTTATTAAGGACTATAATTACTCCTTATTTGTCAGCGGGTTTTATTGTAATGTCTGTCCTAGATGCCAGATTTCTCATACTCATTTTTTTCAGATTTTGTCAAGTTTTCTCGGTTTCCTTTCTGTCTGTGGTATTCGTGTACTATATCTTTCTGTGCTGTGGTGATATAAAGGTCCAGGCACTTGTCTCGATTACTGTTAGGTGTCCAATCATTCGTTTTACTACGGTGAATTGTTTCGTGGTTAGAAAGCCTGTCCAAGAAGTATTCGCACAACCTTAAGCTTCTAGCGAAGTTGTCGAGGTCTTGGAGCAAGTAGGATTCATCGAAAAGTTTTGTGGTCGGGCAGAAGCTTAGTCCTTTAGATAGCAGTTTTTCTTCGTCAGGTGACAAGCTCGTGTCCGATAGGTTTACAACCACAGTGTCACAGGGTGTGTTCATAGGTGGGTGCTCGTTTGTACCGTTAGTGATTTCCTGGGTGGTGGTGTTGTAGTGATAAGGAATTATATCAGGGAACGCGGGGTTGGGCACATGGTCTCTTTTGAGTTTATGAATTTTTGTGGTCATGATAGATTGGTATTTATTCTGTTCAAATTCTCCTAATCAGGTGATTTCTTCGTCCGATAAAGTGTTGTGGCGGAGAATGGTGTTGGTCATAGCGATCAGTTTCTTTACCTGCTTATCACTGTGATTAAGAGCGATTTCTATTAATTTAAGAGATGCCTCAAGGAGGACATTTTTTCATGTTATTTGGTCGTATTCATCTAGATTTGTATCGGCTGGTGTGAGGGAGAGTGTCATATCCTTGGGGGCTATTCTAGCCCGAAAGTACACTTGCAATGTTGATTTATGCATTTCATGTCTAATTCGTTTGTCAGCAAGTTTTCGTTCTTTAAGGAAGGTGGCACTGCAACTGGGAAGCGACGAGCTGGACTTAAATTTCAGAAGTCAATCTTTTTTCGGTTGTGGCGATGGCACTGATAAAGTGGGCAGATTGTAGCTATGCCCGGCAGGCCTTCGTCGTTGTAGGGAGGATTTCGGCGTTAGGCTCCCGGCGAACGTGTTCGTAGGCAGTTCCGGGGTCCGCAGTAGAGGGACGCGGTTTCGTAGTTCAGCAGGCTTCCCTTTGAGGAGTGGTGTAGTAGTGCTGTCGAGTACTGCTTTTGGTCTCGACATCCGCAATGGAGGGACTTCATAAGTAAAAACCTTACAATGATGTGCATCCGAACATACACTTCACACACACATACTCGCAAGTAACCGTAAATTTTCCTAATGTTACCATAACGATACAAGAAGAGAACCTCTCTACAACCCTATATCGCAAACCAACGGATCGACAACAATACCTCCATTACCAAAGCGAACGTCTGAACGCGCATTCCCATCCGCTCCAGGCGTCGTTTACCAACGATCACGCAACCTCAAAGACACATTTTCCACTCTCAAATCAATATCTCACCCCCAAATTATTTATGCCGACCTTGTTTAAGGTCACGATGTCTTCTATGTAAGGTGATGCGAGAAACACACAAAGCAACCAGCACACAATCCAAGTTTTCGATTAACATACGAGGAAACCTAACATGCGATTCCTCTAATGTGGTATACCTACTCGAATGCAACGTGTATGTATGCAGTACATCGACAAACAGAAACACCATTTAGGATTCGCTTCTATAATCACAGAGACCATGCGAAATCAGCCCCAAGTCTACCTCTATCAAAACACCTCAATCTTCCCGACCATGCATTCGACAAACTATCAGTAATGCTCTTAGAGACGGGATTTAAATCAAATCGAGGACGTGAACAACGAGAGTCATACCTTATCCACCGATTTAACACCCTCGATAGAGGAATAAATGAGAATCCTGGAACACTTGCAGCAATTAAAGCATTAGAAAACAATAACGGCAATAATGAAAATAGTAACTGAGTTCATGACACTGCAGCTGCGAAGGTCACTGGACAATTCAAAACAATTCCAAGTGTAACTACTCTTCCTATGTGCAGCTGTCGTCTGTTTTTCTGTTTTATTTTACTACCCAATCAATTGTGCCATGCATGACATGCCCAACAGCAACCCTGTGCACAGCCGGGAGGCCCTCACTGCACGCGTAATCAAGAAGCGGGCAAGGAATTCGCATTGCGCCCGCTTACCAGCATCTGCCGCAATACGCGCAACCCTTCTTTCTACGACGAAATGTTGACAGGGCTCCGAGTAGTTAAAGGCTTAGAACTTCCTAAAAAGCTCTTTTTTGCCCCACACCGAACCGCCGGTCGGGAAGAATGCGTTAGTGAAAGGAAGCATACACAGACCACTGACATCAGAAAGGTGAAAGGGAGAGATATGAAGGGGGAAGTGGAAGGAAGAGTGGAAGGGGGGCGCCCGAAGGGAGTCCACCTTATATTTTTTCTTCTCTTTTCTTTTTCCTTCTTTTTTCTTCTTTTCTTTTTTCTTCTTTTCTTTTTTCTGTCTTTTTCCTCTTTCCTTTCCCTCTGATTGAGATTGTACAAAGCTGAGCACCAACAAACTGTACCTTTAATCCTGATGAAGGCCAGACTCTAGGCCGAAACGTCGAAATAAACCAGGTTGTGACCGCTCACGGAGGATCTACTGGACTGTATACATACATATATATATATATATATATATATATATATATATATATATATCTATATATATATATATATATATTCCTGCTTACAGTTGGTAATTTTTTCATCCACTTTTCTTTCTTCTTATTTACATTCCATTAATGTTAATAACTTCCCCTGTACATTCCTTGGCATTACTGTCTGTTATATTTCATTATTATTGTGTTAAAAACACGGAAAAACGAGCCCTTAGGTATACACTTCTTTCCCTTATATATATATATATATATATATTGTAAGGTGGCGTCCAGTACCCTCAAGAATCTTTATTGTCTCGAGTATGTGCCCCACAACCTAAGCTTGACTAGTGATGATGAGTATGTACAGATGAAAAGATGGGACGCATTAACAATGCTCACACTTATTTTCCCCGCGCACTTGAGCGGCCGGCCCGACCGAGACTTAGGCGGGAAATGTACGGCGAACAAAGGGTATAAGACGTGAAACGTGGACTATCTCGGAGGCATGGTAACAACGGTCCGAGGAACCCTCGACCGGAGTACAAGGTAATTGACAGTAGATGTCCATTCAGAAATAACGTAAGGTCTGAGAAAGCGTGACTGAAACTTTTCACACAATCCTGGAGTGCGAACAGGCGTCCAAAGTAATACTTCATCTCCAGGACGGAAAGTGACGTCTCGACGGAAGCTGTCATAGCGTTGCTTGCGGTCTTGTTGACTGGACTCCATGTTGAGTTGAGCGCGTTGCCGTGCCTCAGCGAGCCTGGAAACGAAATGTTCTGGCGTAGTCGTGGACGTTTTCGTCGTTATGGTGAAGAAAGAGGCGTCAATAGTGAATGTCGGCGCACGACCATAGACGAGGAAGAATGGTGAATATCCGGTGGTTCGTTGAACAGCGGTGTTGTGTGCAAATGTTACGAACGGCAAGATTTTGTCCCAGTTATCGTGGTTAGGTCCGATGTACATGGATATCATGTCGATTAGAGTCCGGTGGAATCGCTCTGTCAGGCCATTTGTCTGCGGGTGGTAAGCGGATGTAGTCTTGTGAACTGTGCCACAAGTTTTTAGGATTTCATCGAGAATTGTGGACATGAAGACCTTGCCTCGGTCACTCAACAACGCGCGAGGTGCACCATGACGCAACACAATGTCTTCTAAAAAGAAGGCGGCAACGTCTGACGCAGATCTTGTGCATATAGGAGCAGTCTCCGCGTATCGTGTGAGGTGGTCGACAGCTGTGACGATCCAGCGGTGGCCCGCTGGCGTTACGGGAAGTGGCTTGACGAGGTCTGTTCCGACAACGACAAAAGGTGTATCGGGACATGGAATGGGTTGTAATAGGCCAGCAGGAGCTTAAGTTGGTCGTTTCCGGCGTTGACAAAGTGTGCAAAAAGCGACATAATTAGCCACAAAGGTAGAAAGACCAGGCCAGAAGAAACGGCTCCTAACGCGGTTGTAGGTCTTTTAAAATCCTAAGTGTCCAGCTGATGGGTCGTCGTGCAATGCTTCGAGAACTTGCTTTCGCAGCGAACGGGGAAGCACTGGCACCCACCGATGCCCATCCGCATTGTAAGTATAGCGCTGCAGGACGTTGTTCTCTAGCTTGAACTGCCGTAGCTGACGACGTAGACTGGCATTAGGTGGAGAAGACGAGCCATTCAAGTATCCGATGATGCGGTTACAGTAGGGGTCGTCACGTTGGCACGCGGCAAATTGGGCGCTGCTGTTTAAAGATAGTGACCCAGCAACTGCCAGGGGTGATAACGTGGGCGAGAGGAAGCCGCTTGATCACCTGAGGGGCATTGAGAATTCGTGGTTGGAGATGAAAGTGGCAGAGGGCAGCGAGAGAGAGCGTCAGCATCCTGATGCTGTTTGCCAGATCTGTACACAACGTCAAAAGTGTACTCTTGCAAACGCAGTATCCAGCGACCGAAGCGCCAAGACAAATTCTTCAGCGAGGACAACCAGCATAGAGCATGGTGGTCGGTGATCACAGTGAAGTGGCGTCCATACAGATAAGGTCGAAATTTCTGGATGGCCCAAACGACAGCGAGTCATTCCTGCTCCATTATTGGGTAGTTCTGCTCCGCAGGTGTTAGTGCGCGGCTGGCATACGTAACTACTCGCTCACGTGATGTTTCATCGCGCTGGAGGAGGACAGCACCGATTCCGTGGCCACTGGCATCTGTGTGCAGGAAAGTGGGTGCACTCTCATCGAAGTGACGGAGGACGGGGTCTGATGTCAGAGCACGCTTAAGGCTTGGAAAGCACACTCGCACTCGTCAGTCCACGTGAAAGCCATTCGTTACGTCAGAAGCTTGTGTAACGGCCCCGCAATGGCAGCAAAGTGACGAATGAAGCGGCGGAAGTAACGCCGGGCCCACGAAACTTCGCAATTGTTTTTTGATTTCCCGGACGTGGAAAACTAATTACGGCAGTAACCTTGTCGGGGTCGGGTCGAACGCCATCTTTGCTGACAAGGTGACCCAATACCTTGATGCTTGTGCTGGCGAAATGGCACTTCTTTGTATTGAGCTGTAGACCAGCGTTCAAAATGCACGTTAGAACTTCGTCCAAACGCTTAAGGTGCTGAGGAAAAGTAGAAGAATAAATTACGATCTCGTCTAATTAACATAAACAGGTTTTCCATTTAAGACCACGTAAGACGGCATCTATCATGCGCTCGAATGTTGCTGGAGCGTTGCAAAAGCCAAAAGACATGACGTTAAATTCGTAAAGCCCGTCAGGCGTCGCAAATGCTGTTTTCTCCTTGTCTGCTTCGCGCATAGGTATTTGCCCATACCCAGATCGGAGGTCGAGGCTGGAGAAATATTCTGCGCCTTGTAGGGAGTCCAGGGCATCATCAATGCGTGGCAACGGATATACGTCTTTTTTCGTGATCTTATTGAGCGCTCTGTAATCAACACAAAAGCGGACAGAGCCATTCTTTTTCCGTCTCTGTGTGTTGGTCAATACCACAGGAAACGACCAAGAGCTGGATGAAGGTCGAATAATATCCCGTTTGAGCATGTCGGTGACGTTTTCCTCAATTATTTGCCGTTCCGTCGAAGACAGACGGTATGGGCGGCGGCGTACAATGGAGCTGCCTTCGGTTTCGATGCTGTGCTCTGCAACGAAGGTGCGGCCCAGAACTTTGGAATGTGCGTCAAACAAAAGGTTGTGATTTTGGAGAAGGTCTAAGAGGTCTCTCTTCTGCTCGGCAGTGAGGTGAGGACTTATGACGTCATTTAAAGCAACAGTGGTAGCCTTCATATCAGTTGTAGCGGACAAAGGCGTTGATTCTGCGTGAAGGGGAACCAGCGAGAAAGGCTCGCTGTCAGCGAAGCAGCTCACAGCAGTGCCTTGGGGTAGCGTCACTGGCGATGAAGTTGGGTTCAAGGCGGTGATCAATGCCTTACTGTCGTTAAACCGCACAGGGCCGGGTGCTATGGTAAGCCCCGCAGGTTTGGAGCGAACTGACGGGGCTATGAACACGTCACCGTTAACTATAGTATCCGAAGTGATCGTGAGAATTTGTTCACCTCCTGGCGAAATGAAACAATCAGCGGCAGCAACGAAACGGAAGCTGTATGGATCGACATCGGATGAACTCTCAGTAGCTGACATTTCCATTACTCGCTGACGACACGATATGAAAGCTGATGCCGAAGAAAAAAGTCCCATCCTAAAATTACAGTGTGAGTGCACCAAGGAAGTACAAGAAACTGAATGTGAAGGATGCCATCTATGAAAACGCGGGCTGTGCAAACACTTGAAGGCTGAATAGGGACTCCATCTGCGCAACGAAGGGATGGCCATCGTATGGCGTCCTAACTTTTTTCAAGCGCGCACAAAAGTCTGCACGAATTACGGAAAGTGATGCGCCTGTGTCTACCAGTGCCTCTGTCTGTATACCTTCAACGTACACTAATAAAACATTCGATGGGAGGTCCGGAGGAGTTTGACGCAGTTCGAAAGATGCAGCTTTCCTTCCCGAAGCTGCACTGTTTAGTTTTCCAGTTGGCGGTCAGGGATTGAAGTAGAAGGTCGGAGAGGAGAAGAGGAACACCGCATCGGTGAAGATGAGCGACGACGTGAGAAACGGGAACTGCCAACTAAGCCAAAGTTCTGTGGAGACGGCGACTGACGTGTGCTGTTCTGATACAGTCGGAGATAGGGTGGTCCAGTGGGGTAGAAGTCGTCCCGTTCAAAGTTATCGTAGCTTCGTCTTTCGTCTCGCTGATGGCGTCGGCAAAACCTTGAAATGTGACCACGGATGCCGCAATAGAAGCAAGTCGGCCGCGAAGTGCGTTAGTCGTTGTGAGGCTGGGAAGATGGTCGCGGTGCGAGTGAGTTGAGCGAACCATGCACTTCGGCCGCTGGTAGCTGCATTCGGCTGTGCTGGGGTGCAGGTGTCTTAGCAGCAACTTGAGCATAAGTTGGCATGACCACAGGATATGAGCTCGGAACTGGTGAGATTGTCATCGAGGCCAGACTTTGCTGGGGTGCAGGTGTCGTTGTGGCAACGTGAGCATAACTTGGTATGGGCACGGGATGTGAACTCGGAACTGGTGTACCTGTGATCAATGCCAGTTCCTCCCTCATGACGTCGCGTAAACTAGTAGCAGGTGGCGTCGGTCGGATATCAAGCGGGCGAGGTGAGCCTGTGCATGAATTCCTCGCGGATGATAGAGCGGATCAATGCACGCAGCTCTGTTGTATCATGACTCGAGCTGAGATCAGGCATATCAGATTGCACCCGAGTGGTTTGAAGCTTCTCGAGGCGCTTACAGGTAGCTACAACATCGGCTACGGTCTGGGGATTCTGCACCAGAAGCGCATTAAAAGTGACAGTCGCAATGCCTTTTAGCAGGTGGCGCACACGGTCGTTTTCCGCCATATGGTTGTCGATGCGGCGGCAAAGGGCGAGAACATCTTCAATGTAAGAAGTGTAAGACTCGCCGGGGCGTTGAACACGTGCACCAAGCCTTTTCTTGGCGATAATCGAGCACACCGACGGGTTGGCGAAAATCTGGCGGAGCTGGCGCGTAAAGGCGGGCCATGTCAAAAAATCTGTAGCATGGTTTAAAAACCACCAATCTTCCACGTCCTCACCCGGAAGCCCTGTGATAAGTGGAGGATCTTTTTGAGGGCTGGTGACCAGGTGAGAAGGGTTTCTTGGCGTTGGGAGTGGTGGCGTAGCTGCTGCGCTGGGCTGGTCGGCTTGCGACATTACCGAACCCAAGTCGTTTAAGCGGCGGCCTGAGCGGAGCTCCAGAGATGTGTTCTAGAAGACGCTGGGGTTGTCCGAGAGCGCGAGAGGTACTGGGATCGATACCCAGCACCTCCATCACTTGTAAGATGGCGTCCAGTACCCTCAAGACTCTTCTTTATTGTCTCGAGTAATGTGCCCCACAACCTAAGCTTGACTAGTGATGATGAGTATGTACAGATGAAAAGATGGGACCATAAACAATGCTCACATATATATATATATATATATATTAATATATATATAGATATATGTATATAGTAGAGTGTCGCTGCAGAACAGGTACTCGGCTCTTAGTGAGGAAACCACCTTAGCGTAGATACAATGAATGATAATCTGACGAGTATCATTACGAAGTGTGCAGTGGAAGTTGGAGGCAGGGTAGTTAGACAGGACACTGGCAAGCTTTCCCATGAAACGAAGAACCTAAATTAAGAAGCGGCAAATCATGAAAGTGTCAAGTACAAACAGACAAACTATAACTGGTAGAGCTTTCGAAGTTGATTAATAGACGTAAGGGTATGCGATGTAAGAAGGTATAACATGGAGAGAATTGAACAACGCTCTGAAAAACGGAGGAAGCGTCAAAGCAGTGAAGAAGAAACTTGGGATAGGAAAAAGTCTGATGTATGCACTAAGGGACAAGAAGGCAAACTAACTACCAATATGGATAGGATAGTTAAAATAGCGGAGGAGTTTTACAGAGATCTGTACAGTAGCCGAGACAACCACGACCTTAATACTATAAGAACTAGCAGTAACCCAGATGACACCCCACCAGTAATGATAGAAGAAGTCAGATTTGGAGAGCATGCAAAGAGGCAAAGCTGCTGGTGAGGATCAGGTAACATCAGATCTGCAGAAAGATGGAGGACAGATTGTGTTAGAAAAACTAGCCACCCTGTTTACGAGGTGTCTCCTGACGGGAAGGGTACCCGAGTCTTGGAGAACGCTAACATCATCTTAATACATAAGAAAGGAGATGACAAGGACTTGAAGAATTACAGGCCGATCAGCTTGCTCTTTGTATATACAAGCTATTGACAAAGGTAATTGCTAACAGAGTAAATAAACATTAGAATTCAATCAACCAAAGGAACAAGCAGGATTTCGAACAGGCTACTCAACAATTGACCACATTCATACTATCAATCAGGTAATAGAGAAATGCACAGAGTATAACCAACCACTATACATAGCCTTCATAGATTACGAGAAGGCGTTTGATTCAGTAGAAATATCAGCCGTCATGCAGACACTGCAGAATCACGGCTTAGATGAAGTATATATATACATTCTGGAAGAAATCTACAGGGGATCAACTGCTACCATAGTGCTTCATAAAGAAAGCAACAGAATAGCATCAAGAAGGGTGTAAGGCAGGGGACACATCTCCCCAATGCTATTACCGCGTGCTTACAGGAGGTTTTCAGAAGCCTAGAATGGGAACATTTAGGGATAAGAGTTAATGGAGAATACCTTAGTAACATGCGCTTCGCCGATGACATTGCATTGCTAAGTAACTCAGGGGACGAATTGCAATTCATGATTACCGAGTTAGACAAGGAGAGCAGAAAGGTGGGTCTTAAAATTAATCTGCAGAAAACGAAAGTAATGTAAAACAACCTCGGAAAGGAGCAGCGCTTCGAGTTAGTTAATAGTGCGCTTGAAGTTGTAAAAGACTGTGTCTACTTAGGGCAGGTAATAACCCCTGAGCCGAACCACGAGATTGAAGTAACTAGAAGAATAAGAATGGGGTGGAGCACATTCAGCAAGCACTCTCAAATTATGACAGGTAGATTGCCACTATCCCTCAACAGGAAGGTATATAACAGCTGTATCTTGCCGGTACTTAGCTACGGAGCAGAAACCTGGAGACTTACAAAGAGGGTTCAGCTTAAATTGAGGACGACGCAGCGAGCAATGGAAAGAAAAATGGTAGGTGTAACCTTAAGAGGCAAGAAGAGAGCAGAGTGGATTAGGGGACAAACGGGGGTTAAGGATATCATAGCTGAAATAAAAAAGAGGAAATGGACATAAGCCGGGCATGTAGCGCGTAGACAGAATAACCGCTGGTCATTAAGGGTAACTGACTGGATTCCCAGAGAAGGCAAGTGGGTTAGGGGGAGACAGAAAGTTAGGTGGGCAGATGAGATTAAGAAGTTTGCGGGGTATAAATTGGCAGCAGCAAGCACAGGACCGGGTTAACTGGCGGAACCTGGGGAGGCCTTTGTCCTGCAGTGGACGTAGTCAGGCTGATGATGATGATGATGATGATGATTATGATGATGATGATATATATATATATGTATATATATATATATAATATATATATATATATATATATATATATATATATATATATATATATATTATATATATATATATATATATATATATATATACCTATTCTTATTATCCCTAAGGCACTCTGAGTGTCGTCTTATGACGAAAATGCAACACAGGCAAACTTGCTTGCCAATCAGCGCCTTAGAAAGGCCTACTAAATTACTCATCATGTAACTTAGGCTCATAAATAAATAAATCATTGGTCATAACCCTAACGCAGCGTAATCAAAAATGCAGTGTGGGGGAGCTGTAGTGAGCGCAAGCTTTATTGTTCAGCACTGTGGCAAACAGCGCAGGAATAAGGAACCTGAATAATTTACGACAATTATATATATTGATTCGCTTCATCTGCTTGTTTACATTGGCAGGATAAGAACGGCACACAAGCAATTTCTGCAACTAGCGACATGAGCACGACAACAACTGCACCGAATGGAGAAACATGGGTGGGCATGTTATCACGTAAAATTGCGAGCAATATATATAACACTATAACTTTTTACAATAATGAAAGAAACTCTGTGCAAGCAACGTCTCGCGCAGCAGACACATCACATAGCGGAATATTGTTGATTATACTTTTCTATTGACTCGAAGATTTCCCTGCACATTACTTGTCGTTTTATATGCCCCATATGTTGCCCAAAATTTGCGAGAATCACCACATGCAAACCTGGGTAGTTGCACTGCTGCTCACACCTTTAGTATCTGCATCTGCAATTGAAACAAGTGCCTGAGAAACATGAGTATAAGGGAGAGAAACGAAATTACTCTACCATGCTGACAAAGTGATTTCAGCAATATGTCTCATAGAGTTCAACTTGCTTCCTTCAAGCTGAACGAAAAGTAGGCCATACTGATTTTACCGAAACCATCTTTTTTACTACCCACCAAGGTGGTCCAGTGTTATAGTGCTCCATTTATGACCCGCAGGTGGCAGGATTGGATCGATGATATCTTTTCGTTGTAGGCTAAGCTGCTTGAGGCCCGTGCACTTTGCTTTAGATGCATGTTAAAAAACCAAAGTGGTAACATTTCCGGAGCACCCCACTACGACGTCTCGTAATCATATCGTGGTTTTGAGTTGTTAAACCCCATAAATTGATCAATAACAACTATGTTTTTACTTCTGTTTTCAGAAAATTTTGAATCCAAGAATAACTTCAGTTAACGTTCTTCCTTGATATTTAGCAGGTGTCTATGGTTGATATTACACACACATTCAACTGAAGCCGTCTACATTCCCGTTGAAGAACAGAGAGAATGTCTTCCAGGCAGACTTGTATTTCATGGTGGATGTTCTGAGAGCGATGCCAAACAATCTTTCATTTGTTGTTGCAAACTCTCAGGTACAACATTGGGCGTCTCATATATCGATAAAAAAAAGCGTTCTGCTTCAGTTGTGCTCACCGGCCGAGTCACCAGAATCTTTAGAAGATGGTGCACGTTTGGAAAGAATATCTCTGGGCAATTGCCAACCTCTTGCATCGCATACACGCTCAGCGTTTCTCGCTTCTCTAGATTCCATTCGCAGTCTCCCCTAGCAATGCCGAAGTTGAAATAGTTGAAATTGTGTTCGAGTACACGTCAGCTATTATCTCGGCAGTGGGAAGAGTGGTAGATTCGAGAATATTTGGTGGCAGAGCGAAGAAAGCATCTTCAAGGTGTGCCGATGCCTTTTAAAGCGCTCATTTAACTAGTCTAATAAACAGTTGAGAAAAGGCCAGAAATACTGAAAGCCTAAGTGCTCTTCAAACGCTAGCTTCTGGCACGTATACTTCGATGAAGCTGCCTACCTGAGACATGCGGCATCCTCATTTTCGTCAATTGTGAAGTGTGCACTGGGAACTTGGTCGCCTTTTCGGAAGTAATCATCAAGCGTTATACCATACGGCGTTTTGGCGCGACCATCGAGTCTCCTAGAAGGGCGCTGATCGACCCAGGACACGAACTATATACCAAGCAATACGTGTATGCAGTGTATTTCAAGAGGGTGACTTCGCATCGCTAGGAAGCGCGCGCTAAGCAAAGTTTGGGCAGTGACCCTGAATATAGAAACAAGAACTTTAGCGACAGTACATGTCGGCTGGTAAAGTTCCGCCTTAAACACCAGCGCGCGTTCTCACCTGGCGGGAAAAGTTGTGGGTGTACATTTCCTCAGCTTCCCATAAGGTGCCGGTAAGGTCGCACTCGCCCAGTCCTTACTCTGCGCGCGAGATGTTTCACGTTTGTGATTGCACCCATACAGAAAGCTGGTAGTTTCTGTCACGTTGCAATGCAATACCACAAGCGTGAATGAACGCGAACGAGTTGATGGCAGCAGTGAAATTCCAGCGACTCGCATCAGAATGCCCGAAACAGGCCACTAACAGGCATGAATGGTGCAGTTGATCGTATGCATATATATGCGTAAACTCGTGTTGCATGCGCTGTCAGTTCTTATCGGAGTGCACGCGTTCTGAGAAACGGAGTATGCTGCTCTGTGCTCTGAACTGCGGAGTTCATTTCTTCATCACTGGTGAACTGATCACTGAAAATTTTCTGTGTTCGAGGATGATCCTGTTCACGCCGGTGTAAGTGCTTGAAACATGAATGCACGTATGCTGCGCGGTGAAATAATCTGTACAGTTCTGAGTCTGTTGACGTAAAGAGAAAAGTTGGCTGCACGCTTGCGAACAATGGAAGACACCTTGCCACAACGCTATCATTTCAGGAAGCCGATTGACTAAAGCTACGGAAAAAAAAAAACGAGAACATGAGGCCCGTGCACTTTGCTTTAGATGCATGTTAAAGAACCAAAGTGGTAAATTCCGGAGTGCCCCCCTATACGCCGTTTTGTGATCATATCGTGGTTTTGAGTTATTAAACCCCATCAATCGATCATTTACAGCTATGTTTTACTTCTGTTTTTCAGAAAATCTTAATTCAAGAATAATTTCAGTCAACTTTCCTCCTTGGTATTTAGCAGGTGTCTATGGTTGATATTACACACTCATTAAACTGAAGCCGTGCACGTTCCGGTAAAGAACAGAGATAATGTCTATGCGCTTGTCCTTCTCTCATGTTTTTTTTTTTTTTTTGCGCCATAAGCTATACTTTAAGAATGAACCCACTTGCCCAACAAGTGATTCTGCTGAAAAACACGCGTTGTTTGCGCGTATTCAAGTGTTTTAGCTCATACACACAGCGACAAAGCTAGTTTTATGTGAGTAGGTATAGTTCTGTTGCACGTGCACTTTTTATTGAGACCGAGTGAACATTTCTCATCAATTATTGCCTTGCCCTCGCAGATTGCACAATAAAACCTCTACGATTGGAGTACTTCATTGCTATCAAAAGTCACAGTGCAACTGAAAGTTCGTCCGAAAATTTACGTGCGCAAAACCATATTCCAACGTGCAGCATATTATACAAAGAAAATACTTATTGCGTATCGCAAGCAAGCTTGCATGCGAGCAGTAAAAGTAAAAAAAAATGCTGACTGAAAGCTACCACTGCATCAGGGCTGCTTGACATACAGAAATTAACATAAAAATGATTCCCATAGGCAAGAAGTCACAGACATTGGCAGTTAGAAATGCGCTCAGCAAAGTAAGAGACATCGAAATGTAATTATAAATGTACAAAAACATGCTGCGTATACCTTTTATTCCTTGCTGTAAGCGGGACCCTCCTTGACCTGCGAAACGCACTTCGCCCCGACGAGGACTACGCCATCTACGCTTAACAGATATTACTGATTAGCGATGTCATCTCCGATGGGATGCATCATCGCAATAATGCGTTTTCGAAGACTAGTCCATTAAATGGTGCGACCGAAACGAGAGGTCTTTGCTCCAAACGGTCACTGTTCCTGTCGTTCACTGTATTTAAAGTACTTCTTGCAGTACTGCCCCACCTCTGTGGTCGGTGGTGAGGGTACTCGGGCTGCTAACCCGCAGGTCTCGAGATCGAACCCCAGCTGCAGTAGCTGCCTTTCTATGGAGGCAAAAATGCTGTAGGCTTATGTGCTCAGATTTGGGTGCACGGTGAAGACATTTCCGGAGCCGTCCACTATGGCATCTCTCATAATCATATGGTGGGTTTGGGACGTTAAACCTCACATATCAATAAATCAATCATTCTTGGAGTACTTTTAGTTATGGAGGCGGAAATGTTGTAGGCCCGTGTGCTCAGATTTGGGTGCACGTTAAAGAACCCCAGGTGGTCGAAATTTCCGGAGCCCTCCACTACGGCGTCTCTCATAATCATATGGTGATTTTGGGACGTTAAACCTCACAAATCAATCAGAGTACTTTTAGTTACTATCTTCACAACCATATGCATCGGTAGAGAGGGAATCTCAGGAATTGATATACATGTACGCGATCTGTTTAAACTACCGCCGATAGTGACGTTACAGTAGGAAGCTGATGCCTGTGCCCCCCTCCCCCCGGTCAAGTCAGTGTGACCCCTCCCCCGAAAAAAATTTCTCGCTGCGCCCCTGTCATCGAACAAAAATAAAGGAGCGCTCCTATTACAATCGAAACTACGATTTGCCTAATTTTAAGGTACACTGGTCCAAGCACTGCTCCGTTCTGCAATCAAGTGAACGGCATGCATATTCAGCTCAAGCGGGGCAACGAAACTCAATGCAAGCCAACTCGTTTTGAAGCTAGCAGTAGTGTCGGCCCAACACGCGACCTTTTCCGGCCAAATCACGCAAGCAACAGTACTTGCCAAGACTTCGGGGTATGGCACCCGGCAGCTTTATTTTGCGGTGTAATATTCTTTATCGAAGAGTGCTACTTCGATCGGCGCAGGCTGGTCGGCTTCGGACAGCGTGAACTACGAGTAAGGGGCGCCAAGCCCGCCCCTTAGTAAATACAAGGGCGGACTTCGCGCCTCCTACCCTCACGTAGTTTAAAGAGACATGGCAAAGCGCATTCGCGTTTCTTTCGCCATATTGCAGGATTGAATGACGCCGACAAAAAGCTCCCACCCGGCGGTAAGCTGCACGCGTAACTTGACTATATAGCCTGACTAAATGTTGATAAAAAAAAATGGCGGTTGCTCACTTTGCCAACCGGAAACGACGTCACGTGCAACCCACGTATAGTGAAGGTCTTCATATTAAGCACAGAACGGCGTCGGAGTCGATGGTCGATCGGAGTGGAGTCTTGTATGGCATCATTATTTCAGAGAGATACAAATAGAAAGTCTGGAGTCGAGATACCTTATGTTCCGCGTCGCGACATCAAATTCACTATGCTATCCGGTGACCTTAAAAACACAGCAACAGCAGAATCAAGGACAAATTATAAGCAACACAAGCACTGCGTTTGTGCTGTCTCACTCTCTTCCGTGTCTGTATACCTGTTTCTAGAGTGCCCACCCCCATAGAGCTTCTTTGCGCGCATCGACAACAGCCAAATGTCTGTGGACACTATTCTGTCAAGTGCCCGAGAGAAGACATTGCAACAGAAGGCGACGAAAGCTCTGTTGAAATTCCTACGCGACACCGACTTGAACAAGCGACTGTAACAGCAATGTCACACACCGCGAAAGACAAGACTGGACTATGACTGAGTGTGCGCGCGTGTGCTGCCGAATGTGCTGTTTATATCTTCCCTCTCCGCTCTCTTTCATCTCCCCCATCCCTCTCCCATGCGCAGGGTAGCAAACCGGCTGCCTATAGGCTGGTTAACCTCCTTGCCTTTCTTTTCCCTCTATTTTCCTTCCTTCCTTCCTTCCATAGAGCTTCTATATATAGGAAACTCTATGGCCCACCCTCTTTCATATGATTTATGGACCAACAGGTTTGCGACTACAACAGCCTGAGGCAGGACAGGCACTTCAGTTTCTTATAGGGAGAAGGTACTTAGCAATTGAAGTGACGAGCGTCGACCCACATACTCGACCAATGACTGCGGCGATGTACGTGGCTCCTGACTGTGCTATAGCCGTGATTGGGACCCGCTGAGCTCCATTTGTCCCGCATTTTGCTACTAGGCCGGAAGATGGTGCACCATACATGGAATGCGTAGGTAAGGTGGCACCCTAGAGTAGGGTTCCTCGATGAGCGCGCCCCCTTGCAGACTGGAGTCCCTCTTTGAAGGGGTGAGTGCCGCCTTCCGATCGGCGGCGGCCATTCGGCTCCCCCCGTCTCGTTGTGGCATGTTGAGTGAGACACGTGCGCGGCGTTTTATCGGGCAAAATGCCTGGGTGTTGCGTGCCACAGTGCACGAACCACTCGCGAAACGGCTATAGTATGTTCCGACTTCCTAAAGATCCAAAAAGGTGACTCTTGTGGGCTGGTGAGGATCAATCGCGAGTAAAAACCGACGCCCCGTTCGTGTTTGTGGAGCGTAATCGAGTTATGCCATTTTAGCATTTTTAGAGTTATCATTAAGTTGAAGAGCTGTCACACGGGCCCTTTTGATCGCGATCTAGCCTGATATCATTGACGGTCTTTTTTATTTATTTGTTTGTTGAATCATACAATACAAAAGATCATCAGACTGCTTGGACCCGTAGCCAATGGCCAGTCCTGGGTCCAAAAAGAAAATGTATACAGTGATGCAGGCTTACTGTTACATAAAAAAGAAACTAACACTCAGAAACACAGGGTATTGTACAGTATACTACTACAAGCATTTTTTAGCATGCGATCTTCGTGCCAAACGACAATAAAATCTATAATCGCAATAGTGTCAAAAGGTGCACCAACGCAAGCAAATCACTAAAGTGTACATAATTAACATAAACAAGACAACTCAGAGACGTATTAGGCAGCCAACAATACCAGTATCCGTATTCCCAAATGCAATACAAATACAACATTCGTTGCTAGGCCACAAGATTCTGCCAGCTGCAGAAGGACGCCGTCACCGTTTTGAAATTTGATCCCAATCGGGCTTAATTGCGATCACCAGTAGACCGGGTGCAATACACGTTCGTGTGCATGTTGTGTACATGCGTGTTAAGCTCGTTCATTTTGGATAGCACATATTGTCTTGTTCTTATTCGCTTGTTGTACACGAGCTGCTACCACGAAGGTGAGCGCCTACGTGTGCGCTTGTTCCTACCGGCGCCTTCAACCATTCCTTTTTATAACATCAAATGGAAATCAAGCATTCCCTTAGTTTATTGTCAAAGAATAATTTCTCACTCTCCCTGTTTTTTTTTTAGAAAGAAACCGATACTCCGGCACTTCTTTCTTATAGCCCATATTGGCTTCGCCTGCAGCAACCCGCCGGCCGGGTTGTTGAGGCCAAACACGCTTTGACCAGTGAATCGCGGGCTGCCTAGAAAAGACACGGGCTGCGGTTAATTTGTAGTGAGTTGTAGCACTTGTTTTTGAACCATATTAAAGTTATCGTCCAAAGAAAGCAGTAACGTCCAAAATTACCGTATATTGAATGCAATTAGCTTTCTCATTGTTGTAAAACCGTGTGGTGGTTCATTTTAACGATATCCATGGATGCTTTATAACAATTACAGATTTAGAATATATTTCTGTGGAAAACACGTTAATTTTGGTTTGATATCCAATGTCTGCGTGCGAGTCATGTTTAATGCCATAAAAGGCACATGTATGCAGAGCACCAAATGGTACGATGCGTTTTCAACATTTTTTTTTGCCAATCTGCAGTTTGCAGTAAGGTTAAAGACATGAAAACAAAGTTCAATAGACTGTACGTTGCAGGGCGCTGTCTGTAAATGAATTAGCTGATAAATAATTGGAAAAAAAGTCACAGCTTTGACGCAAAAGCGAAGCAATGAACGCGATCACAACAAATAGGAAGGTCAAGCACAGAATGGTGACCACATCAAAACCTGCCCCGCGTTTCTCACGCACAAATTACCCACGAAACGTACTCACAGGTACACAGATGAATGCGAATAAGCCTCGCAATGGTTACTTCGCTGTGTCGGAAAAGTGCACCCTTTTCGCAAACGGAGGCTGTGCAACGATTGCAGTGGTCTTTGTGCACCCCGTAACTAGGACAGAATCGTTCCAGTCGAGCGCAACGCCAGCCAAGACGTATGATCCTCTCCACCGGGAGTTAACGCGCTCGAGATTGTCGACTCCCTCTTCGCGGGCCTAAGTTACGGTGTACTAGTACACTGTATTCCGGCGTTATTATACTGGCGTGTTATAATCGGTCGGCTAGTCAATGTCAAGAGAGCTCGAAGATACTACTGTGCGCATAGGTGTACTGTCAAAGCCTAGTTGGCATCGTCTTTAGGTTGTTCATTCGAAAAATCCCGAACGCGCATGCTGTGTCTGCTACAAGATCTTCCCGATTTCATCGTTCCTTCACCTCTTCGGGTAAGCAATTTACATGCCTGAAATTTGCACGTTCTTTGCACTTTATTTTTTGTCTCCCCACCGCGTAGTGTTGGCGTATACGCTTAACTGGACCACAGCAGCAAGCAAAGCACGTGAGAGTAAGTTCTATTTGTAATGGAATTTATGTTATCGTCCGCATAAACTGTTGAGGTCACAATTTTATTTATGCGATGACAGTACGCTGTAGGTAACTATTCAGTGATTTATTGGTGTACTGCTTTTGTCAGCCACGTGTGCTGACTGACACCGCGATCGTAAAGACCATGGGTGATGTGCCTCGAATGACTACATACCGGCGCGTGCACCATGCTGTGCAGAGCGATCCAAATGAGATACAGTTGGCTGGAGTAACAAATTCGCGCTTATTTAATGCCTCCAGTTCTTACTGCGCTATTGGTGGCACAGTAACTCTGCCAGTCTCATTGCCCAACCCTGTTGCTGGGCTTAGTTGTCGCACAATTTCCCCGCTTGAATTTCCGCAGGTAGATGTGATCACTGAGGACGTTGATTCAAGTATTAACAGCCCTTCAGGTGCTCGCAAGCCTTGCACTTACAGATCTGATCAGAAGCCAAGCTCTCCACGAGGCAGCAAATTTACTCAAGGAGAGCAAGCAAATGCACTCGCGTTCAAAGAAAGGTTGCAGGTTTAGTGCATTAAGAAAGATGTGCCACGTGTTACTGTCCCAGATTTATTGCAGGTCTTGCGCTCGCACACTTGATTTTCTAGCTTCCCGAAAACTGCTAGGGATCTTCTGTCAGTGCCAAGGTTAGCAGAAGGTGTTAGACCAATTATTGAACCTATTAGCAATAGGTTCAG
>NW_023609117.1:0-23302 GCF_013339725.1 Rhipicephalus microplus
TATTTGAACGTTAGCTTGTCGTATGAAACGAGTGAATCACCTGACTGTTTACATGGCTAAAACTGCTGCTTGGGCGAGTTGGTTCATGATTATTTAGACAGATTTATCAGCGCAAAAAAAAAAAAAAGACGGAACTTTTTTTAGAAAACACACACACGCAATTGTCAGTGTAGGTCTTTGTACTCTTCATAGCGTTGCCTTTGCACGGGCACTGTATAGCCGTTGCGGGATAACTTGAAGCCCGCGTCGTTCGTTTGTATCTGCGCGGCAAACCAGTACACATTCTAACATTGCATTGGATCTGGGTTGTTTGTGTTTCCTAAACGGGAGGTGGGGTAGTAATCCAGGCACACGAATAGCGCATATACATTGTCCAATTTGTCTTTTACATTTTTCTGTGCGCCCACCTGCCGTTCTGTAGTATAGGGTGGATTTGCGAGTGGCGTTGTTCCCAGCCGAAAACGTAATATGCTCTGAGTCAGTCGGCATACTTCAGCGTGCGCTGCTGGCTCTCTCGGGCGCAGTAGTATATATATATATATATATATATATATACATATATATATATATATATATATATATATATATATATATATATATATATATATATATATATATATATATATATATATATATATATATATCCGACCACGGACGCTTCACAACACGCCTCCGCTGCTGATTGCTGTCACGCGGTCGATCGATAAATCACGCGGGCGACTTCGTTCGATTTCGTTTTCTCCTCTACTGCATTCGCCGTCCTCGACTGCACGCTCGCGAACCTAATATATACGGGGATTCGCGTGTCATCTGTGTACGCCTGGAGCAAGGCTCCAATCTCTACCGTGAGGAACGAACGAAAAAAGAAAAGAAAAGATAATTCGAGGGTGTTCCGAATAACTACGTTAAATCGTACATTCCCGTCCGCGCTGTTATCCGTCGTTGGGGGAGGGGGAGAGGTCAGAAGGAGGGCAGTGGCGTTTCGGTTAAGGTACCGTACCACGGCGAGGCGATGGGTTGCCAAAGGGAAAGGGACGAAAGAAGAGTGTTTCACGAAGAGCGGAAGTAATAAAGAAGTCCTGCAGTAGTGTTGTACAGGCTCGCCGTGTGTGAGCAAGTGACTGCGTTTATACTCGTCTGAGCTTGGCGGCGTCCCTTCCTTCAGACTTCTTGACTCTTTTTTTTTTTTTTTTTTGACCGGCACACCGCGCGAAGAGTGCCGGCTGCCGGTGTACAGTGGTACAAGCAGTTCTCCGTCACGACTTAACGAGGATCAGTGATGTAGGCTCTGCACGGCTTGTATACTGTAAGCTGCGACCGGAGCCGGAAAGACAGCCCTCGACGCGCAGTAAATCTTCACTTCCTCTCTCTCTTCATTCTTTCTTGCGCTTCATCTTTCTTCTGCTTAACAGCCCCGTGTGTGTATATATACGCGTCTGCGCGTCGCTCCGACGTCTCGCAGCCGGCATCGTCGACGCGCTACTTTTGCTTTCGGCGTGTTGTGCTTATGCGCCAAGGAAGGAACGGCAGTCGGCTCGCGCTCGAGACTGGAGCATCCGTGACCGAGCGTGTTTAGCTTTCGCCGCGCCGTGTACATGCGATGGCAGCACGCATGCCAGCGTGCCTACGTCGCGTCTCTCTCGTGGAGGATCGTGGTTAGTGGTTCGTAAGGAATAGGAAGAAGGCACCTAATTTCTGTCTGCCTATAGGCGAATCGGCGCAGTGCCTTTTAGGGGTGGGGTGAAGGAGGGATAAAAAGAATAGAAGGAACTAGATGAAGAAATAGACAGGCAAGCGTCGGAAAAAAGAAGGAGATAGGAAAGTGGGGATCCGGTCGAAGCAATCCAAGGGCGGGGCACCACAATGCGAGAGCTGCACGGTGTCAGGAGACCGCGGAGGGCGAAAAGTCGGCGGGAGCTACGCTGGCGTCGGAGATCGCGAGGGCACAACCGTCCAGCTTGAAATCCTGCGAGCGAATCAGGATCGTGGACGGCGCCGCACCATCTGCAGCGTTACTTGCGTTCATTAGAGATGAAAAGGAAGGCGGCTCCTATGCGTGGTACCTAATTGAGGTGGAATATGTGGGAGCTATATTTGGTTTTTTTTTTAAATTTTTGTCGCAGTGTTGGAGTACGGGAAGAGTTCGTGTGGAAAAGTGGAAAAAATATTTACTTGGCGCTAGCTTCTCTCTCTACTGGCAGGGTTGTAATGGCAAGTCTTATAAATGGTTATCTATCTATCTATCTATCTATCTATCTATCTATCTATCTATCTATCTATCTATCTATCTATCTATCTATCTATCTATCTATCTATCTATCTATCTATCTATCTATCTATCTGTTTGTTTCTGTCTTTACAGCTTCTCATCTATCCGTTTACAGAGTAAGCTAGCAAAAAACCAAGCTTGCCCCTAATTAACTTTTCTCTTTTTCTTGCCTATCCTTCACAGAGGCTCTCCGATATTGTCTTGTGACGAAAACGAAATTGTGGGCGGAAAGTCCTCAACAGAGACCACACACTGCGCCGTGATAAACCTAGCCATCTTGCGTGGCCTCAGCACAGTCACCAACCCCTGTCGAACTGCTCACAAAATCGTGTGAATGTGCGCTACGTGGACCGTATTTGTGTCAAGGGTCAAATGCGGCACTTGCGTCGTTTCACCGTCCTCTCGAACTCCGAGCACGTTCGCAAGTACCCACTTAACAAGTCGCTCCGTATGTCTTTGCCGCCCGACGTCCTGCGTCGCCGTGCGGCGCTGACCTGGCACAAATCGCTGAGCGCGCACGCGAGAGCGAGTGGCGGTGATGCAGGGCCATCTTCGCGCTCGATTAACGTGCAGGCCGCATATCGCCTGTGTACGGTCTTCTTCTCCGCGGGACGCCGCGAGAGACCTCCGAATGCGCGTCGTTCTCCTCGCGCAACTTGGCTTCATCGAACGCAACACCCGTGAAAGGTCGTCGCGTACTGATCAATGGATGTATATACTGTTGGGACCTGAGTCCTGTGGGTCTCGTCGTTGGTAGCTGGCTCCCATCGGACTCGTCCCTTATAGCGAGAAGCAATGCTTATATGGGAAAACAGAGAACAGACGTTTATTTACATTAGAGAGAGGTCAATAAGAAAGTTTAGATATATAGTGGCGTTCTTCGTACATGGCGAGCTCTCCACTCGAAAAAGCACACCGAATGAGCCGTGGGGGCTCATTATAAAGGGTCTGTCCTCCCCAGATCCCTAGATCGGGGACCGCGTACAGAGGGCACCGTCCAATCACGGACCACACATTACCCGCGAGGGTGACGAGCACGCACGGTCCACGCGAACGTTCAAAACTGAAGCGTGGTCACCGCACGGCCATGTGGCACGAACGCGGCTCCCCCCCCCGTCAAGGTGTGTCGCTGGGCGAGGGGTCTGAAGTTGATGACTGCATCCATCGAAAGGGCCGCCGTAAACAAGCTTCAAATGGTGCCGAACGATTCGTTCAATTAGCGGGACGATTCCCGGCCGCCGCCGCCGCCGTCATCTTCCAAAGAAGAAGCTGCACCGGTGGTCTCCCGAACTGCTCACGGCGCCGCGGCGGCAGGACGCCGCACCCTCCGGCCAGGTGGGAACAATACATGGCGGACACAGGCCGCCAACCCGTTTGGCGACTCAAAAGGAACATCAAAAGGAACGCCGATCCATTGTCAGACCAGGCGCCGGTCCTAACAGCCTCTCCGCCGGGGAAAGAAGATCCCGAGGTGCAGTGGCCAGCAGGTACTGTGCAGCGGGATCTGTATTGCAGCTTGTCGGCTCTTCCTCTATTACTTTGGTCCCGAACACTGGATCCGATGATCATCGACCAAGAGGGCGTTGCTCGCAGGGATGAGGTGAACCCCTCCACCATATTCTCCGCCCACCACAAACGAGGAACTGCGGAAACTGCGCCGAAAGCACACCCACACACAAGCAAGCACACGGCAATTCTCTACTCAGAATCACCAGACTCAGATTCACCTGTGGAAGTCATTTCCTTCTACCTCAACTTTATTCCTGTGGCCCCCGCCGAGTCGCAACACCACATCAGCCACTTTTGAAGACATTAAACAAAACACTTGACACATGATTGGATAAATACAGAAAACTAGTGGGCCTCAAATCGAGGATAGAAAGCAGAAAATCGTTTTGAAGCCCTCGGGGTACTAGGGACAACGACTCAGACCATCTGCGTTGCTGTTGAGTTTACCCTTCTTGTAATGGATATCAAAGGTGTATTGTTGAAGAGCTAAGCTCCAGCGCAAAAGACGGCCGTTTTTCGATGACATGGACTGTAGCCATGTGAGGGGACAGTGGTCAGTCTCTATTGTGAACCTAGAACCGGCGATGTAACAAGCTAGCTTCTGCACAGCCCAAACAACGCAGGCACATTCCTTTTCTGAGGCACTGTATGCTTCCTCACGAACAGAAAGCTTTCTACTGGCATACAGTACAGGGTGTTCCTGGTCGTTCTCTCCCCTCTGACAAAGCACGACACCCATACCCCGGTCGCTGGCGTCACACTGAAGAATGAACGGCTTAGAGTAGTCAGGCGCGCTCAACACTGGCTGACTTTTTAGTGCCTTCTTTAGCGTAGAAAATGCATGTTCCTTGGCCCCATCCCATTTTACGGTCTGGGGTTCAGTCTTTCTAAGAGCGTCTGTCAAGGAACTTGCAATGTCAGAGTAACGCGGGATATACCTTTGATAATAACCGGCCAAT
The DNA here is from genome assembly GCF_013339725.1 of Rhipicephalus microplus. NCBI lineage: Eukaryota > Metazoa > Arthropoda > Arachnida > Ixodida > Ixodidae > Rhipicephalus > Rhipicephalus microplus. Next base: position 4,738 of record NW_023609117.1, read on the forward strand.
CCAAGAAACGACCGAATGTCTTTCTTGGTTCGTGGTTGGGGAAAGTTGTCTATTGCGGCCAGCTTTACTTCTGACGGCCGGCGGTAGCCTTGGCCTATTACATGCCCTAGATAAGCTACCTCAGCGCGCTCCAATTGGCATTTCGCAACCTTCACTGTTAAGCCGGCCTCACGCAGACGACATAGCACAGCTCGCAAGTGTTTCATGTGGTCTATCCAGGAAGAAGAAAAAATAGCAATATCATCTAGGTACGGGAGGGCAAAGTCCTCCATACCCTGTAACACTTTGTCCATTAGGCCAGAAAAGCAATAAGGGGCATTCTTTAATCCAAAACTAAGGACCTTCGGCCGAAATGTTCCCATCGGGGAAATAAACGCCGCAAGCCTACTAGCCCTTTCAGTTAGAGGCACCTGCCAGTATCCCCTGACTAAATCCAAAGTCGAGATGAAATTGGCACTGCTGACTTGCTCAAGTCTTTCCTCAATATGCGGAATTGGATAAGTTTGGTCCTTTGTAATCGAGTTGAGCCTCCGATAGTCAATACACGGTCGCGGCTCTTTCCCTGGGACCTCAACCAAGATCAGAGGCGAGGTGTAATCACTCTCTCCTGGCTCGATCACTCCTAGCTCGAGCATTCGGTTTATCTCCGCGGCCATTATTTCCCGTTGCCTCGGGGAAACGCGGTAAGCTTTAGAACGAATTGGTTCCGAAGATGTCAGCTCAATATCATGAACTAGGGCTTTGGTTCTGCCAGGTGTGTCTGAAAATGTTTCTTTAAAGTCAAACAATAGTTCCTTCAGTTCCGCTTTCTGATCTGGCTCCAACTCCGCCTGCTCTACCAGGTTACTAATAGTCTCGCCAATGTCTTTGTTTTCTGTTGTTAACTCCGGGAAATCAATAGGCATTTCTTCCGGTTGATTGAGCGACATGTTTACAACGGCATGCCTCTGCTGGTACGGTTTGAGCAGATTAGTGTGGTACACCTGTTGCGTTTTACGCCTTCCCAGTCCAGTAACCAAGTAATTTGTGTCTGACAATTTCTGAACCACCTCAACAGGTCCCTCCCACTGGACCTGAAGTTTATTCTTCAGTGAGGGTTTCAGTATCATCACTTTTTCCCCCACTCGAAAGCTTCGCGTCCGGGCTGTCTTGTCATAATAGCGCTTAGCGTTGTTTTGAGCTCTGCGCATTTCCTGCTCCGCTAGTTCTTGAGCTGCGTGAAGTCGGTCCAACAGCTCAAGTACGTATGCTACTACCGAAGGGTCGTCCGCCCGGCCCTCCCAAGATTCTCGAACAATGCGAAGTGGGGAGCGAAGAGCACGTCCGTAAACAAGCTCCGCAGGCGAAAACCCTGTTGATTCGTGAGGAGCGACCCGAAGCGCGAACATAGCTGCGGGCAAGCAAGCCTCCCAATCCTCTTTTTGCTCATAACAAAGGGCGCGTAGCAGCCGTTTCATGACTGAATGTACCTTTTCTACAGCATTTGACTGAGGGTGGTACACTGAACTGTGGATGATTTTAACACCACACTTTTCTAGAAATGTCGAGGTTAGTGCACTTGTAAAAACAGATCCCTGGTCGGACTGAATTTCTGCAGGGAAGCCTACACGTGCAAAGATAGATAAAAGCGCTTTAACTACCTCTTCCGAGCTGAGCTCCTTTAACGGTACTGCTTCCGGGAATTTCGTGGCCGGGCAGAGCACTGTGAGTATGTGCCGGTACCCGGACTGCGTTACAGGAAGTGGACCCACTGTGTCTATAACTAGCCTGCGAAACGGTTCTGTGATAATGGGGACCAGCTTCATAGGTGCTTTAGCCTTATCCCCTGGCTTGCCAACGCGTTGGCACGTGTCGCAGCTTCTTACAAATGCCTCCACCTCCCGAAAGCAGCCGGGCCAGTAAAACTCCCGTAACAAACATTCTTTTGTTTTTTTGATGCCGAGATGCCCTGACCACAAACCTCCGTGGACCAGGTGCAGCAGCTCCTTGCGGAAAGGATACGGTACGACTAGCTGATTAAACCGAACTCCTTTTCGACTCGTGTACTTTCTGTACAAGACGCCCCCCTTCTTGGTGAACTGAATGTTTTGCTTAGCCACCCCTTCCTTCGCGTCTGGCGTTAGGTTACGGAGAGTGGAGTCATTTTCCTGTTCCACTATCAGTTCTGTAGGACTTACATTTAACAGCTTTATAGTGCATTCTACTTCTCGAGATGCCTCGGATTCATCCGGTTTCTTACATCTTTCTTTAGATATTGTGTTTTGAGGCTCCATTATAGGGTGGTCCAGTTTCGTGCCAGGTAAAGAAGGCTCTGCCGCTGAAGCTGTTTCGTCTGCCACCGGATCTTTATAAACTGTCTGAGCGGCGAGCTCCCTTGCTTTGGATCGAGTTAAGGCCTGTACGATACCCTCACTGAACCCAATTCCTTTTTGTCGCAGCAAGTACTCTGATTTATTTGAGAACAAATACGGGTATTGCACTGGGAGATGTGCCGAAACGGCAGCTTCAGTGTCTAGAACACCGAAAGGGCCTTCGATGCGGACTCTTGCTACTGGGAGACATGCACTGTTTGTCTCTACTGCTTGTCTTATCCATGCGCATTCTCCTGTAAACTGACTCTCCTCGACATAGGACGGGTGCACTACATCCATAGTGGCGGCCGAATCGCGGAGCACGCGGCACGGTTGGCCGTTCACGACTAGGTCTCGGATGTATGGCTCTAGCAATTTCATGTTTTCGTCATTACTACAGAGTGACATTAACACAACTTTCGGGTTCTTACAACCCAAAGAAATATGCCCCGTCTGTTGGCAGTTATAGCAAACTATCGGCTTCTTGGCCTCGAACGCCTTTTTCTGTTGCCCTTCCGCCCTTTTCTCGGGTGCTTCTTCCTTTCTCTTGTTTTTCTCATCACCGCTTCCTTTGGAGTCTAAACCCTCCTTCGGCATATACCGACCCGACTTTGTCCATCGCGGAGGCTTGTCGGCCCGATATTTACTAATCTCCCTCCTAGGGACATCCTCGCCTTCGAGGGCACGGCGATTTACGTACTCCTCTGCGAGCTCTGCCGCTCTCGTGATAGTATCTACTCCTTGTCTATCCTGAACCCAGTACCTAATGTTTTCAGGTAGACGCCGAAAGAATTGTTCCAACGCAAAACACTGCAGAGTCTTTTCCGCGTCGCCAAGCGCACCCTCCTCTCTAAGCCATTCCTCCAGATTTACCTTTAAGGTGTACGCAAACTCTGGGTATGACTCGTCTTTGGCTTTCTCGATCTCACGAAATTTTCGCCTGAACGCCTCCGCTGACAGTCTGTACTTTTTGAGCAGACTCGCTTTGACTCTGTCATAGTCGTCTGCGTCTTCTTTACCCATACGGGCTATAATGTCAGCTACTTCACACGGCAGCAGCGTAAGCAAGCGCTGGGGCCACGTGTTTTTAGCAAAATTTTCCCTCTCGCACGTGCGCTCAAAGTGCACCAGAAAAAGACCCATGTCCCCTCCTACCGCGTAGGATGGCATCAAATCTGTCATTCGGCGCTCTCTTTCTCGTGCCACTGCGCTAGCTCCGTTCATTGATTGAGCCTTTGCTAGTTCAATTTCTAGGCGTTTCATTTCCATACGATCGATACGTTCTCTTTCCCTTTCCTCTTTTTCCTCATGACGTCTCTGTTCCTCTTTTTCCTCACGACGTCTCTGTTCCTCTTTTTCCTCACGGAGCCTCTGCTCCTCTTTTTCCTCACGGAGCCTCTGCTCCTCTTTCCTTTGCGTAATAGCCTCCAAGCATTCGCTCAGCTCCTCGTCATCTGCCCCGATCTTCTCGATGGCGTCAATGATCTCCTGCTTTCTTTTCGTCTCGGCAATTACCTGGCCCAGCTCTCGGGCCAACTCTAACAACTCTGGCTTTTTTAGTCCCTTCAAATTCATGGCGGTCCTTGGTGCTGCTAACTCTTTTAACTAAACAACTTTGACGTACTATCAATACTTCCGTCCACCGTTACCAAATCACTGCTTTGTTTACAATCCTACGCAAAGCCTGGTGATATCTCAGCAAAGAAAAGCAGTGCACTCACCCTATGCAGTCATGAATTCGGACGCGTTCCTTCCAGTGTTGTCAGTGATGCCACGAAGCAGTTTTGTCCGACTCTAGGTCCTCCAGACAGCAGGTCTCAGCATTGCCTCCTGGTCGATGAGCTCGATCCCACCGCTGCCATCCAGTTGTTGGGACCTGAGTCCTGTGGGTCTCGTCGTTGGTAGCTGGCTCCCATCGGACTCGTCCCTTATAGCGAGAAGCAATGCTTATATGGGAAAACAGAGAACAGACGTTTATTTACATTAGAGAGAGGTCAATAAGAAAGTTTAGATATATAGTGGCGTTCTTCGTACATGGCGAGCTCTCCACTCGAAAAAGCACACCGAATGAGCCGTGGGGGCTCATTATAAAGGGTCTGTCCTCCCCAGATCCCTAGATCGGGGACCGCGTACAGAGGGCACCGTCCAATCACGGACCACACATTACCCGCGAGGGTGACGAGCACGCACGGTCCACGCGAACGTTCAAAACTGAAGCGTGGTCACCGCACGGCCATGTGGCACGAACGCGGCTCCCCCCCCCGTCAAGGTGTGTCGCTGGGCGAGGGGTCTGAAGTTGATGACTGCATCCATCGAAAGGGCCGCCGTAAACAAGCTTCAAATGGTGCCGAACGATTCGTTCAATTAGCGGGACGATTCCCGGCCGCCGCCGCCGCCGTCATCTTCCAAAGAAGAAGCTGCACCGGTGGTCTCCCGAACTGCTCACGGCGCCGCGGCGGCAGGACGCCGCACCCTCCGGCCAGGTGGGAACAATACATGGCGGACACAGGCCGCCAACCCGTTTGGCGACTCAAAAGGAACATCAAAAGGAACGCCGATCCATTGTCAGACCAGGCGCCGGTCCTAACAATACGCGTTCTGATCTTTCTGTGATTCATATCTGTACAAGTCGTTCGGGTGCGTTCTGCTTTCCATATCTCTCGCGTATCGTTCATCGCCTGCTTATCGATGTTACGTCAATCGTTACATCTGCCGCCGCATTGTGGAGGGCTTGGTCGTCGGCAGGATTTTCTCTTGGGGGGTGCAAACCAGTGTTGCATCACGGGGCTGGGAGAGGAGAAGAGCACTTGTGTAGCTTGGAAGAGGGCAAGTGCTGGCGAGGCCTGAGAGGGGCAGGTGCCCCTTTTGCACCACCCTGTCGACGCCTATGGTGAAGTAATTTATATAGGTCACGATTTACGTGGTGTGTGGATGGGTGGTTGTGTGTGTGTGTCAAAGCCTATAAGCATGCGTGAACTAACTCCTTGTTCACGCACTTTCACATGTCCGCCGTTCACATCTAAGCGATGAACGCTCCACCTGATACGGCTCGAGTCGACTTCGAGAGTAATCGAAGGCGGCGTGCGTCAAAGCGACGAGAGGCTGACTGCACTGCGATCTCTCTTGCTCTCTACCGAGTTCTTCGCGACTGTCGATAAGGACGCTGCGCTGCATGCACCCAGGTCATCGCGTGTGCAGTTTGTGTACTCCCTATGTGTATGCGATGTTGATCGTTTCTTCACATATAATTCGCGCGGGAAACACGAGGAGATGATCCCTCGGCGTAGCGCGTACGCGTTCCTCGGTTCATCGCTCACAGCTGCTTCGGATTACGGCCGATGAAGGATATCCTCCGCTCTCGCGAGGAGGGCAGTAGTAGGCGACTGAACGGTGCGTGTTTACTCGAGCGAAAGCGGATCCGATTCCTCGGTGCAGTGAGCGCGAAACGCAATATGTGCACGCGCATGCGCTGTGTGTAAGTGCCATAGCTGCTTTTAGTCCTGTACGTCTTTAACGGCGCACTGCGTAGTACTAAAGAAGTGCTACGTCTCTACGAAGAGACGAAGGCCATAATGGAGCTGGCCGAAGGAAAATGCCGAATTGGGTAACAAACGGTGACTTGTTGAGAGAGAAGCTCAAACAAGCAGGATCAATGAGAAGGTTTCCCAATCTGAAGGCCTGTTGAGAGAGAAGCTTAGACAAGCAGGATCAATGAGAAGGTTTCCCAACATGAAGGCCCCTGAGTAGCCTATAGAGGGCTTGCATTGACGTCACTAAAACACCATTTTTGGAGTATACCAACGTGGTGGGACGCGAGGTATTGTCACATCACGCTAATGTTATCAATTTGTCATGCATGGATTATTTCTTTATTCGCGGTTCCATTGTCGTCGTCATCACACCGAATCACTTTAAGCGCCTCGTAATTATGCTGCCCTAACGTACTTATCACATCTGTCATGTTGAAGTATCGATATATGTGAACTCAGTGGCCTGTATCCATGACGTCATGTGCAAGCCGTCTACGGAGCTCCCAGCCAATTCGTCGACCGCGCCTCCAACCTTAAATGGAGTTGACGTCGAACCTCAGCGGTCGAAGCTGTTCTACGTCGAGGCTGCGCCGTCTGCATGTCCCTCCAGCGTCCCGCCTCGGCATGATGATGATCATGGCGATTGACAATAATGCACGTGATCTTGTTAGCCAATCACACCCGCGCGTTGACAGCTTCGCTGTCCGACAGTTTTTCGCCGCGTGTAAATGGCCGAATTATTATTATTATTATTATTATTATTATTATTATTATTATTATTATTATTATTCGAACGTTAGCCTGTCGCATAAAACCAGTGAATCACCTGACTGTTTACTTGTCCAACTTACACTCTCTTAAACAAGCTTCATAAACAAAGAAAGATTGAGCATGAAGCCACAGATTCGGTGGACTGTTATTTGTGTGGACCCTCGCTTTCGACGCGTGACCGGTGCTCTGGTTATGACGGCCGCCAGTCCGATGGTTCCTTACCGAATTGAGCCCTTTTGCTTGCTGAAATTCTCCCTAAAGAATTGCTACACGTCCTCTCTGATTCACTGAAAATGCCGCCATATAGCAGAATTTTACAATATAACGGGATTCGACAGTGACGCAGAATAGTATCCCTGGGCAATAATAAATCCGCTAACAGTGGGGGTTATGGCGGAAAGTGCAAGTCGTAATTAACGCTATTGCTGACTATGCGCGGCGTTCGTGATTGTATACGACCGCAAGGCGTTAGCCTTCGAAGTGGTTTCGGTGTCCCGCTGCGCGCATGGACCATCAACGAAGTTGTGTGTGTACGGGATTAGCCAATAAAAAAAAACTACACAAGCGTGACTATAATATTGCCTGTCCGAAAGCTTTTGGGGACACACATTTCGGCGATCTTGTTAAGCCCTCCATGGCGTCAGTGCGCGTACATTGGAGTTTGATCTTTCTCGTCCTCTGATTGGTCGACGGACCACGTGTAAGGATCAAGGCCAACACCTCGAGCTGTGGCGGCAGCAGCGGCGGCAGCAGTTAGCACTCCCGTGAAGAGTACACACATGACGCAGAGCTCGCTGGAACGCGCAGCTTTGCAACTCGGGACGGACGTCGTAAAAACTTTTTATGGCGAATGGCCGACCGTTTGAGAACAGCTTCTCCCTGTCTCCATCTTTCTCATCAAACCTCTCCTCGCTTCTATTAGGCGTATTCTTTCGTTCTCTCTTTCTTCACTCACTTTGGGCACGTCTCTGTAGGAGGTCTTTACATCTCACCCGACGGCTCTGTGCCGCTAAAGCGGACCGCCCGCAGTTAGCCGAAGGTCGGTCCACGGCTGCCTGTTGCTGATGGCTGGACGTTGAAATCTACTGAGCGCCGAAATAACGCGCACGCACGGCCGAAAACGGCGAGCAGTTAGGAAACGCTGCCGTCTCGCGAAGGACCATCAGCCGCCGCCGCCGCTGCCGAAAAAAACTCCAAAGAAAAGGACGTTGTCCGTATACTGCGTGCCAGTGGGTTATACTGAAAGAAGTTGCCCTTGACTATGTGCCACGGTGGCCGCGCAACTTTCTTCTGTTGACCAGCGGACGCGCTACGACGTCGTCGAGCTGCAGAATGGGAGATTCTTTTCGGGCAAATGCGCAACTTCGGGCATTGCGCCTAGTGCTGTCATCAAGAACTGCGCTTGGCTGTGCGCATGGTCGTTGCAGAACAGTATCATGCTGCGCGCATTTATCAAAACTCCTGCGTCGTCTGTAGCTACGTAACAGCACTTGTTTTTTTTTTTTCTGTAGGTGCTTCTGTTCATGGTAAAATTACGTCATATCTGTTTTTTTTTTTAATATAGCACTGCTGTTGCCTTTACGATCTAGGAGGAGCTCCGCAGACTCGGCAGTATGGAAACACACGCTTGTCGCCCTAATTAAACAACACCAAACAAAACCACGGATTGCTTTTTTTCTGTAAGATGAAATTTTCTTCAGTTCGTTTTTTTTTGTGTGTGTGGAAGGTATAAAAAAGATATGTGAGGGAAAGGGCGGAAGGTATCAATGAAAGGCAAGAATGTTAACCGGAACTTGGTTAAACCAACTTCCGGGACTATGCGCGGCTTAGCTATCCAGGTTAACCACCGTACAGACAACCAGGGATAGAGAAAGGAAAGGAAGTATTCCCGTATAGGCGAAACTTCTATATGTTACCCCTGTCGCGTTATTCACTTAGCGCTGCGGAACTATTATAATAAAGGTCGTTCCGAGCAATTGCGGTGAAATCTGAATGGTTCCTATTATTTCATTCTACTCTGATTGATCACAGTTTCAGGCTTGGCGTAGCGGCTTTTGCTCAATCACAGCTCTCTTGAACCGCTTCGGTTTCGCGAATACGTTTTCTTTATCATGCTCTTGCAAGACGAGTAACCTGCATCCGCCGAACTTACATATGAACGCGCTTATACGTACTATTCCTAGCCATTTTTGCTCAGATAAGTGAATGGCGGTGGGAGAGAAGAGACAAAAAGGGGAAAGAAATATGTCGTCGGTGTTGCTTGAAGTGCACTCGGCCTACCGCTGATACCGCGTCGTTATAGTCGGGCGCCTACTTACGTTATTCCTCGCGCATCGATGGAGGCCGGTATTAATATTGGCACCGGCGGCCCGAGTCCTCCCGTGACCTCGAGGCGAATGTGTCGTGTCACGGACTTTCTCCGCTCGTTAACGACACCGCTACCTATATATAGGGTTATTACTGAGTCCTTCACCTAATAGGCTTACTACCTATGGCGGCATGAGAAAACTGGCGATATAAAAATCGAGGCTTACAGTGTGTATAGAAATGAGTGGCCAGTTTGAGTAAGCCACTTCTAGGGCACTCTCATTATATAATGGAACTATTTTTAGTACATGCCGGTAAGCGGAACACTTGCGGAGGGGAGCGGGAGGAGCGAGCATTCGAAAGTTTAGAAAGTCGGAGAAACTACATTCTTTTATTTCATTTTATTTCTTATGTCGCACTGTCTTAATCGCCCGTGTTGCGTGCCCTCTCCCTCCATAGGGAGAGCGCGCTGCAAAGCGTCCGTGTGCTTAGGGCTTTAGTGAATTCGCTCCCAATGCGCTCATAGTTGCAACCTCGCACATTTTCACCCACCCACCCTGACAAATTGCGAAGCCACGCCTTTGTTCCCGAGTTGAAACATGTTTTTGCGAATACGTAAGCATCCATCAGACTTTCTCCTGTGAGTGCAACTTTGCTTAGGTTATGCTGGGTGCTTCTTCGAGCTGCCATAAACGAAGGTCTCCGTCATCTCTCAAACCCTTCGCCCGGATCTGAAGGCCGCTCCGTCGGTGGTCGACACTTTCTGTCTGACTCGACTTGCGAAACGGCTTCTTCTCTGAGGCGCGGGTGGGCCGCGGTAGCTCCCAACTCTTCACTGTCTTTCGAGAACTCGGTAGCTGCCACCGCGAGCTGGCCAGGCACACTCAGGCGCGTTCTTTTGGCCCATACGGCACTCGAAAATATCTCTCTCTCTCTCTCTCTCTCTCTCTCTCTCTCTCTCTCTCTCTCTCTCTCTCTCTCTCTCTCCGTGTGTGTGTGTGTGTGTGTGTGTGTGTGTGTGTGTGTGTGTGTGTGTGTGTGTGTGTGTGTGTGTGTGTGTGTGTGTGTGTGTGTGTGTGTGTGTGTGTGTGTGTGTGTGTGTGTGTGTGTGTGTGTGTGTGTGTGTGTGTGTGTGTGTTTTACTGGAACTGGAAGCGCAAAACAAAATGGTCAGAAACGAGTCTGTAGGAACGCGCGCACTTGCGTGGAAGCGACCATACCGAGAACTGTTGCATTTTCCAGCCTTAGTGTATATGTTATAACCTGAAGCGGTATTTCGTTTTAACAGTGTTTTCTTTTCTTTCTTTTTTTTCTGGAGAAAAGACGTAACCGGTTTCATTGAGGGGGGGGGGGGGGGGGGGGGGGGGGGGGGTTGAAGATTGGAGTGCGCAACGCCGGCAAAATCGTGCCCGACACCTGCAGAACATTGTCAAGCTTTATTGATTTATTTATTTTATTTATTTATTTATTTATTTATTTATTTATTTATTTATTTTTGTTATTGCGCATTTCTTTTTCTTCTTTGGGTATGATATGTACGTGTGCAAGCACGAACTATGCGGAGTAGGTGGGCGTAGCTGGAACTATTAAAAAGGCGTGGATTCGAGCTTGTTGGTACGGCTTCATCTTCGCAAAACAGCGCGAAAAACGAGGAGATATGAAGAGGCACGCAGTAAAGAGCGCTGAACTACCAACAAATGCGCCTGTTTGTGCAAGCACGAATAAGTACTCTTCTACATATATATATAAATACGCTTCCCTTGATAGCATTAACTGGCAAGGAGATTAGCTTGTGCACCATTAATAGATGCGATGTGAGCCCCTTTTCATCCCCCTCCTCTTGCTGGCATGTGTAGAAGCGTATTTATCCAGAAGCGCGCTGAAATATTTTCAAGAATTTTGAGGAATTGATTGATTGATTGATTGATTGATTGATCGGGTCTGACGACCCGAAACCACCATGTAATTATGTAAGGCGCCGTTGTGAAGGGCTCCGGAAATTTCGACCACCAGGAGTTCTCTAACGTGCGCCCAAATCTGAGCACACGGGCCTACAGCATTTTCGCCTCCATCGGAAATGCAGCCGCCGCAGCCGGGATTCGATACCGCTGCGACCTGCGTGTCAGTGACCGAGTATACCTTAGCCACTATAGGCCTCCGCGGCGGGACGAATTTTCGAAAAGTCAGTTGGGTTAAACTTTTCGTAACACGCTCACAAATACAGCTTAAAATATGGCTGCCGATGTAGGTATTGAGATTTACAAACTCGTTACATACGCAAGAACTAATCTCTACTAACCCTGACTTGCTAAGTAGTAACGTCAATATTTACTACCGTTGAACTAGAAAACGTTTGCGAAAGGTATAGTAAATGTGCCCAGGGGGTGTGATAGAGTGTTCGTCTTTCTCTGTTGCTCTACTTGCTCTCTCCACTTAATTCTCACTTCATTCAAATATATGTACGTATAGAGATGGGTGCGTTTCGTCTCGATTAGTGGTTTAGCCATTGTGCAATTAAGAAACACTGTACGGTGTAGCAACGCTTTCGCCGTTGACTGTTGGCCATGTTGCAAGATATACACTCCTACACGGCGCTGTTGGCGCACGTGGACTGGACACGAATAAATGCGCGGGCTGACGAGTCTTAAGAGCATGGTCTCGTGCTCTGAGGTGGTGGTGGTGGTGAAAAACATTTAATCACAAAAGTGAGGAGTATGACCTCTTTAGAGGTCCGTACAGACTAGGTGGAGCCTCTATTCTGGGACCCTATTGGTTGAAGCCGCCGTCCTGACTTTCTGGACGCCGTGCCCGTCAGGGCAACTGTCACCCTGTTGCATTTTGTGGCAGTTGTAAGTATAGTGTTCGTGTTGCGAGTGTTGTGGCTTTATAGCGGTGCAAGCTATAGTACCCACTCATAGGCACTCACTTACGTTCATTCATGCCCGTGCCTACACTCACACTCATGCGAACTCTTTCACGTTCATACTAACGCCTAATCACCCCCCCCCCCCCCCCCCTCGTTCGTCACTCACTCATATTCACACTCACAGCGTTCAAATCAGTGTGAGTGAGTGTACTCACGAGTGAGTATGCCGAGCTGTGCTAGTCCAGATGTGCGCGGAACGTGCCAAAGCAGTTGTGGGAGGTGTAAGCGCTGCCGCGAAGTATGATTTGGTACTCTCGGAAGAGCAGCTGTGCCAGCGCACCGCTGTTCGGTCGAGCTGAACGCAGCCCTGTACTTGCGTCGCCGTGTCTGTTACTTAGTGCTGCGTTCATGACGCAAGTTGTTTTTTTTTTTTTTTTTGGAAACGTCATCTTGGTTCTTAGGTCTTCATCATGTGTACGTGAAGAAACGCACAAGAATGTAAGGCTAAGAAAATGGTTCTATTTGTACGTGGCACCCTTCTTCTCATAATATGGAAGTATCGTTCCTATATTTTTGCCCTTCGCAGTCTATACAATCACGCACATTACTTAATACTCAGCACACACTTAAATACGCGCTACACGTGGACCCACGTAACTTACTCAATATTCAGGAAAGATTGTTTGACACAACCTGATAAAACCTCCATTGGGTTTTGGAGAAGAGTACACTATAAGAGGACATGTCCATGACAGCGCTCGTTGAATGGATCCAGTCCAAGAGCAGTCGATGGTGATTGGAGCCTGTCCACTGGCTGAATCCAGTTCCATGGATCCACTCAGCGCGCGCCGAACAGTACTCGCTTAAGGGAATGTTTCATAATTTCGAATCGTTCTCGGTGTTTCTTAGCCTTGCGTTGCCCTGTCACCATTTGGCACGGTACGGATTACATACCACCCTCCACCCCACCCCGACTCTCTGGGAGACCCCTGCATAGGAGTACTGAGCTCCTCCTTTGGAAGTTCTTCAGATTTTGCTTGTGTTTATATACACGTAATACACAAACACGCCGCGAAGATGCATAAATAACACTTGAACCCCCTCCCCCTCCTCCCCGCGAGAAAACAAAATATTTGGCTATGCCCATTGACCCCCGCAGATCCGAGAAAGCTCTTACGTAAGGTCTTTTCAAGGTGAAACAGACACCGGAACGGCTACGCGGTTTGTGTAACGCCGTTCCTTTAGTCAAACACCAGCGCGCGCACATCCGTGACCCGGCGCCCACGGGTCCTGAGCTGGTTTCGTCCGTCGGCCGCGAATTAACCTCTCCTTCTGACGCACGCACGCAAGTGCGCACACGTTTGAATGGAGATGCCGTAAGTCAGGCCGCTGTCGCCTGGGCGGGGTCCGGACACCCCGCCTCGACCCTGTTGGAAAAAGTCGGAGTCACGCGACACGCGCTCGGAGAGCACCTGGCGACCAGATGGCTTTTACCGTCAGGTCCCCCCCCCCCCCCCCTGAGTAAAGGGAAGAGAGAGAGTATTACCAGGCTGGCGTTGAGGTTTCACGAAAAGCGTGCAGTGTTGCGAAAAGTTACGCATGCCACGTGGTAACGTGACGGAGCTAAACAGCGGCTACACTTCCCAAGGTCAAAGCGTAAGTTCGAATAAACCTTGTCGTGGTTCGTAAGGTGATAGGGCGTAAGTAAAACATAGTGAACAGCGCAGACTCGGTACGAGCGACGCGTATACAGAGCAGACACGCCAGTACTGTTCGTGTTCACTGAATTTCTTCATCTGTGTTCTTCGCCAGCATCATTGGTGTAGAGATGGGGAGGGGGGGGGGGGTTGTGGTTATTTGTATCGTAGTCGCAGTTCATTGTATCGAAATCGCGCTTTCCAGATCTCGACATTTCAACGTTCCACTCCTTTTTTCTCTTACTTGATTTATTTTGCAAAGATCTCTCACACAAACGACCAATATCGATCTTCGGTCACGTCTTTCGATGTTCCGGGGTTCAATTCCCGTTGACTGACCGTTTTTTTTCGAGTGAAACGCCCTTTAGCTCCACAACGCAAGTGTTTCAGTTCTGGAGCAGAAAATTGTGCTTGCGATTTGCGCAGTGTTAGAATTGCGACTTGGGGTGGAAGAAACTGGTATAATGCGTTCTCGTGCGTGATGTTTACTTTTTTTCTTCTTTGCTCGGTTCAAACACACACTATAACGCCCACATTCTTTCATTTCTTTTTCGGCTGAATTGAAGGATATTTTCGTTACTATATCTGTCCGCTGCATCCGCGTAGTCTTCTCGCTCGAGGAAATAAAACTCAATTTTCGGACAAAACCGACACGAGAAATTCGTGCGCGAAGGAAAGATACTCGAACGAAGATCTTTCGTCGTATTCGCTGAGCGCCCAAACAAAGTAACCTTTTCCATGCGTAAATGTACACACACGCGCACACACGCGGGACTTTGTCGACTCTTTAGGACTCTAAAACGCATTTCGTGCGTGAATATTTCATGTGCAGTATGTAGGTCGCACTGTGTGAACTCGTCAATTCCGTTTGTAGACTATTCCGTGCCGCCCTTGTTTATGTTCTGTTTGTTTATTTAAACAACGTACCACCGTTCGTGGCTATATCATACTCGGCATTGCTTTCTTTACATTCCCTTCTATTTTTGTTCGTTCTTCATATATTTTCCCGTCACGGGTTCGCATTACACGTCGACGTGCGAAGATGGAATGTGCACAGAGAAACAGCTGTGTGGGAAAAGAAACATCTTTGCTATTTCCTATTTTCTTTCCTATTTTCTTTCCTAATTTTTTCTTACTTTTTCTTTTTATTATTATTTATTTAATGTGGCTCGCCGTGTAGCGGATAGTCGGTGGCAGTGCGCGGAATATGCGATGCATGAAGATTTCTGAATGAAGAAAAAAAAAAGAAGGGGGGAGACAGAGAGCGATGATTTTGAAGAAGTGAAGCGTGAAAAAACAAATAAAGCTTGTGCGTGAGAACTGTCACGACGAACAGGAGTTTCGTGACTCTTCTTCTTCTTCTTCTTCTTCTTCTTCTTCTTCTTCTTCTTCTTCTTTCCTTAAACAAAAAAAGTCCATTTATTGTTCGTGCTCTCACATATATGATGGCTCGGCCCCTCTGTAAAGCTGGCTCTGTTTTGAACGCTGACACTTTATATACTCACGTGCGTACAACTTTTTCTCAGTACGAACTGTGTTAGTAGTTGTCAGCGCCGAGCTGTGTGCCTTTCATTGACGTTGTTAGTGTGATATAGCAGTGAAGACCGCTGTCACATTGCGCTCTCATAGACATGGAGTTCGAAAGGAAGTATGCTTTGTTGGCGTTTCATGATAAATGTGTCTTAACTTCGCCATTAAAGAATTGTGCTAAATGTGATGTACCACGGACGCCCTTTTCCAGCGTCTGCCACTGTTTGTTTCGCAATGTTTCAGTTTGATAGAGAAACGTCTAAGAATATAATCCATTAAGCTTGAGTGCGAGTGTGAACGAACATTGGTCGTGATCACTAAGAAAGAGTACCTACACTAAAGCTGCTTATTCCCGCTCGTAGTTTTTGATATAGCCTTCATTAATGTTTAGCACTGTACGAGCTGCGGGTAACTGACTGGATTCCCTGAGAAGGCAAGCGGGTTAGGGGGAGACAGAAGGTTAGGTGGGCAGATGAGATTAAGAAGTTTGCGGGTATAAATTGGCAGCAGAAAGCACAGGACCGGGTTAACTGGCGGAACATGGGAGAGGCCTTTGTCCTGCAGTGGACGTAGTCAGGCTGATGATGATGATGATGATGATGATGATGATGATGATGAGCTGCGTAAAACAATGAAGTACAATGAGCCATTGCATCAGAGGATGGTATACACTAAATTTCCTTAAGAGTTAACCTTACTATTATTAGCAGTTCAACACTAATGGCGTATTCCAACTATACGACTTTGTATACACCAAATGAGTGCGTCGGGCTTGCCAACCTTTTGAGCTGAACATCGTAACGTTTTTGGCGTCTTGGTATGTCATAGTGTGTGTGTGTCGCGCCACTCCGTGTTTTTTTTTTTTTTTCGTGCTCTGTAAGCTTCAGTACGACTTTTTCAGTTTGCGTTCTACACGTTCGCGTGCGTTTGTCTTTTCGTCAATTGGGCTTCGCCGAGTATGACGTCACAGGCGCGCCACATTCCGAAGCGGTGTGCGCAACCTACTGTGCGTCACGGTCTTCCTTCTTCGTCAATGATGGACTCCGTTTATGGCCGCAATAAACTCGGTCGACTGAAAGGCCGCGCGTGGCCACACCCCTTTGTTCGACACGTCTCCCTCTCATTCATGCTTTACGAGTATGATTCTTTGGGAACACACGCATAGTCTTTCTCATTCGCACTATTCAGAGGGAGAAGGCATCGTCTTTGCAAGAGCGCCCGCACAGCTCGTTGCTGGGTGGTGCATCCACGGGGCGGGGGAGGAGGCGGTTATCATCCAGAACAGTCAGCCTTTCTTTCGCTGCCGTTACGTGCAACAAGCAAGATTACTCGGATTAGTCATCGTGTGTTACGTGAAAAAGTTGGCTCGTATTCCTGAAAGGATTATCACGCGAATATGTAGGGCTTTAGTGTGCTAATCAAGCTTCGGGGCTTATTGTTACTGTATATAAATTGTCCGAAATTTGGGGGGGTGGGGGGGGAGGAACAGCCGCGCTCCCCCTTGCCCCCTGCACCGCGGACGCTCACGCGCACGTGCACGGGAAGGACGAGCTGTACAACTTGGGCTAGAAAATCGTCGCCACCGAGCTTTCCATTTCGACGGAAACCGCGTCGGCCGTCTACTCTGCGAGCTGCTTGCTGCCTAGGCGTGCGCGGAAAGTGTATACGCGACTGGGCCCGGGATTGCACAATGACACGTCCCTGTTGGCCTTCCTCGCGTCTCGCCTTTCGTTGCTGAGTGTTTCTTTTACCCTCCGAGCGTCGCTGCTGCGGCGCGCTTTCCGTGTCTTCAGCTTGACTTGACTCGGCTTCTCTTCATCATCCTTTCCGGACCGACGGCGAGCGATTCCTGGAACGGAGACGGCGCGAGGGATCCTCGGAACACGTGTGTTCCAGCGAGCGAAACGAACGAGTAGATGCGTGTGCGTCTTGCGCTTTTTTTGCGGTAGAGGCGAGCGAAGCAGCCAGTGAAGCTGTATCTCCGGTCGATTCGGAAAAAAGAAAAAAAAACAACAACGCTGGGACGTGCAGCTGCTTTTTTCGCTCGTGTGCAAACGATGTTTGGTCGGTCGCGCCGAACGCTCCCCTGCCGTGAACCAGAAGGCGCTCCCGCTGTGGCGTCTGAACCGTTGTGACGTCCCTTCGGTTGTCGTCCTGGATGAGAGGTGCTAACGTCGAGAGTACGAAAATCGCCTGCCCCTGGGCGTGTCCAGCAGCTGTTTTCGCGCGCCTGCTCTTCTCTCCGCTCTTTTCCCCAACTTTCTTTCCTCTTCTCCCTAGGACGGTGTAGTTAAACGGATGCTATTAGTTGACCTTGTTTCTATCTCTCTCTGCCACGGACCAAGCAATAACACTTGAAGACAAATGCTGACCACTTAGTTTAGATTTTCCACTTCCTTCTATGTGGGAAGCGTTGCTGACGTCGGTGTACACCGAGGACCAGCTTGGTCTGGTGAAAACGGCTCGGGCGTCTGCGGCTAGTTAATGGCTACCTGGATTGAGGAAGTCGCCTCTGGGCGGCGAGAGCGCGTGCCTAGTGCCAAAATAAAAGTTCAAAATAAAGTTTAATTCTCTCACTCTCTCTCTCTCTCATTGTGTGTGTCGTGTCGTTGATTCTGTTTCTAATTAGGAACAGTCCGATATATGACGCGCATACTAAACGTATTTTCCTCCGGGACACGTTCAAAGCACTGACAGTGGATAAAACGTGTGTTTGGTTTGATGAGTCTCACTTACAATCCATTATCTCGCAGGGGGAGCCTTGAAGTTCGGTGTCCGACGCTTCAGTGTTTACATCCGTTGTGTGTGCCACAACGACCAGCGCGACGTGCAGCGTTCGGTGTGTTTCATGGCTGCCGTAATTCATCTCGCTTGGTCACCGCTGTAGTTTTGTCTGTTGTCTTCATTCTCGAAATTCTACAATCATTCAAAAAAATGCTCAATCGAGACTTCACGTAACTGTATACACATTCTTTCAAGTTTGGCGGCGGCGAAATCGCGTGTTTTCCAGGCCGGGTGACAAGCTTCCGTTTTACGAAAGGCAAGACCTGTGTGGGAACCACGTTGGTGAGAACTCGCAGGTGCAACGGCGCAACACGTGGCGGCTCTTTCAAGCCTTCCGGCCACTTCTCTCTCCTACCCGAACGATCCATCGTCGTTCGCCTGCCTCGGAAACTCGTGTGCCATGGAACGTTTGCGAACGCGGCCAGATGGGATTAAACGAAACGAGAGAAGTTGCTCCTCCTCGCCCCTGATTTGATTGATTGATATGTGGGGTTTAACGTCCCAAAACCATTATATGATTATGAGAGACGCCGTAGTGGAGGGCTCCGGACCACCTGGGGTTCTCCTCGCCCCTGTGTGTTGCACGTTGCAATCATTGATCATTTCCGAGACGTAAGCCCCGCCACGGCGGTCTAGTGGCTAAGGTACTCGGCTGCTGACCCGCAGGTCGCGGGATCGAATCTCGGCTGCGGCGGCTGCATTTCCCATGGAGGCGGAAATGTTGTAGGC